>JAJEJO010001259.1:0-37757 GCA_020662805.1 Glaucomys volans
GGGAAGATTAAGAATAGAATGGTTTGTAGCACATGAAGTCTCACTTACTCACATGGGGTGGCTGGTATTGGCTCCAGGTGGAACACTAGGGGAGCATTTGCTCAGTAGTTACTACACAGGGCCTTTGAATGTGGCATGGACTTCCTGACAACTTGTTCACCAGGCTTTATATACACTTGTACTAAGAGGGAGAGCCTAGTAGACATAATACTTTATTTTCTTTTCAAGCTTTGTCAGTTTCATTTGTGCCACTTTCAATGGGGACACTGTACAGGTCTGCCCAAGTTCAGTGAGAGGGGAACAAAGACTTCTGTCTCCTGGACATAGGCTTTTCAACAACAGATTATAGGGAGATTTTGTAAACTGAAATGCATTGTGTTACGATAGTTTGAATTTCAGTCCACAAAATCAAATAATTCCAATTCCTTCTCTTGCATAAACTCCCATGAGTATTCTTTCCCACTAGAGTATTAGCTGATTGTCTAGGATATCACCATGACAATAAAGCTCAGGTGTAATGGATCTCCTTTGTTGGAGTTCCCAGAGTACAGCTGTTTACATAAAATTCCTCACATTTTGAAGATTTGTGAAATGAAAAGTGAATATGCTCCCCATATTCAATATACAATTGCTATTCAATCATGGTATAATTGCTATAGACACCCCTATTCAATGAGGGAGAAAACTGAACGAACGTAGGAGACACTGGTCCACAAAAATTATGAAATTCAACTAAGCACATGATGCTTGCTGATTACTTGATTAGGATACAGTTCTATTTCCTGGGAATGATTTACCACAGCTGTTTGATGTACTCTGATTTCTTGGATACCTTCTGAGTCATCATTTCTTCTTCAAAATAGCCAACATTTGCATCCTCAGTACTTTTCCTGCCTATTTTCGTTTGTTATTTGAAGTCCAAAGGATTCTTTGTGTTTTTCTATTCCCACCTTTTTATTCAGATCTACTTGTGTTTCTATATAGTTCTCTTAAAAACATTGTGGGTTTTCTATGGAACTCACAATGACATGTTCCATTAAAACGACACATATAAATTTGGATATAGTATACCCATAATTATTTTGGGCTTCCTATAGAGCCATTATAGGGTAACTCCATTAAGATTCTTACAGACACTTTTGTTGAGGTATCAACTTATAACTTTCCTAAATCTTAACAATGGCTTTTAAAATCACACCCCAAGCTTGATATTTAGACTATATTTTCTAATAATGCCCTTGGTATAAGATTGACTTAGAAACTATTTACTAATTTCAACATCATTTGCCATCTGAAGAAGCTAAAAACTAGGAAAAACACGAATTTTGATTTACGGAAAGCCATAGCTTATTTATCTTTTTTTTTCTTTTATTCTTTAGATTGTATCTGTGTTTTCATACCTTACCAAATGCATTTAGAATATGGAAACAAACCTATGCAATGCTCTACCTCGAAATTAGGATCTTCTCCTTCACATTCTTCCCTCAGGTGAGTTTTCTTAAAAATTTCACTGATACATAATAACACTTATGGTGTCTTCAAGGGTCATCAGACTTTGGTTAGTATCTCCAATATCATTTTAAATTGGTCTTAAAGTCATTAACTCAATTTCATTATTTGTACCTGTGTGTGTGTGTGTGTGTGTGTGTGTGTTCATGTGTGTGTGAAAACTATACTTTTAACTGTGTAGCAATAAATCATCTTTCAGTTGTTTTGCAATTGCATTAATTTTAACTTTCCTTAGTGGATTAAATAATAATAATGTCCCAATTTCTGTGGACCAGAGATTTAGGTAGAACAGACTATTACTTTTTTTTCTTTTCTATAATGTGGAGTATCTCATTTAGGAGACTTTAAGATTCAAAAATGAAAATATCTGAAGAGCAGTTTGCTTAGAATTTGGAGTTGTTGGTTGAAACACCATCCAGAGCTATTATCTTGAGTTCCACCAGGAACATGAACCGCAGGACATGAATCACCCAGAGTCTTGTGCTTCCTGCAATATGGTGACTGGAACCACATCTTAGAGAAACAGGAACGTGAAGAAGTTGTATTATCTTTTAAAACCTTTTTATTACCTTTTAGCTTCATAAATCATGCAGGACTAATTCTGTCACTTTCTACTGGGTCAGAAAGTTATTATACTCTATCCATTTTCAAGTAGAGTGAGAAGCATAGCTTCACCTTTTGATAGAAGCAGATCAATATCAAAATTCAAGGAGAACATATGGAATTGGATCTATATCCATGTGGTTATCTTCAGAAACTTCAGTCTGCAGCATCCAGAAATTTGACTTGTTTCAAAAAATACCCAGAAAATGTAATAACAGAACTCATGAGTAGGAATGTAGATGAATGGCAGATTATACACTATGTTTTTTTAAAAGTACAATAACAGCACCAATATTTCAGAACATAATGAATTTTAAGTCAACATTCTGTAACAATTATATAAATGGCAATTCCTTAAGTCTTTCCCTACTGTCCACGTGGGCGAGGGAAAGGATTCCTGTCTGAGAAATGAGCTGACTGTAAATTAATCACTAATAAATGTATTTAATAGAAAAAATCACAGGAGACAATTATCTCTTCAATCAAGGGGCATAAAGGGATGAATCATGCTAAAGGTCTGGCTATTACAAAATGGAGGAGCCCATGTTCTCTTTATTTATAGCAGTACAGATCAAAGGAGGACTGGGAGGAGCTTCTTCCATGTGAAACAGGATGGGGTGGAGTTAAACAAGCCATTTTGCTTTAGTGGCTCATTCCAGCAGGGCCTGCAAATTCCATAGGTGAACCCCTGCATGGAAACCACATGCTCCAGGCAATCTGGAACAATCTCTCATGATTGTCAGTGCTTGAGAGCCAGATTTCCGTGTGTGATGGCTCAACCAAATCTGGTTGTATTTGCTGGTCATGGATGGCACCCCCCAGTTAAGGTTAATGACAGATACATAAAACAATATATACATTTTTAAATTATTCTCAATAATTTTTTATTTTGCTGAGTGATTTCTGGCTATTATATAAAGAGGAAAATTCATTCTATTATAATGAAGGTAAAATTTCACAGTTATGTATAGTATATCTGATTAAATTGTAATCAATCACAAATTATGTCTGGACATATCAATAATAAAACTGTCAAAATTAAATTCTTTGATTGAAATATTTTTCCTGTAAGATATCAACATTAATTATCATAATTTACTTGATTTATTTGCCAGCAGTAGTCTCCACGTTGCATAAATGGGGTCACAGTCTTTAGAAAACGTTCAAGAAAGTAAGGCTAAAGTGAGAACAAAAATAATGCATATCCAAGTTTTAAAGCCATACAGGGACTCCATTCTTTATTCATTTCTTTCTACAAATTCCTGTGTATTTCCTGGTAGCTAAAAAAAAAAAAAAAAAAAAAAAGACACTGAAATTATGGTCAGAAAAATGTTCCAAAAGTCAGAAATGTGAACCAATATTCTGATCCTTTTGCCATAAAATTTGGACAGTATATAGTCCAATTTTATATTCTCGTGGGAAGTATGGGCAGTGAAATAATTTCTAATGAAATCTGTTCACTTGTATACATACATAATTAAAGATGTGCTCCCTTCACCCCACCTCCCAGAACAGTAATAAGGAGTAAAAGCAACAGATTTACACTGGAGGTGAACTGCAGAGAGAAAGTGTTTTCCCAGTGAGAAGGCTTCATTTTTCTTACAAGAAGGTTTAACAATACCTATGATTTATTGCATCCTTGGCACTTAAGATAGGTGAATAGCAGGCAGGACAAAAATCAAGTAGCCATTATCATTACCATCATTCTCATTCATCAACAGCATATCAGTGCTTTGTGCATATGTTGAATAAAAAAAAAATCCACTATTAGGAGTGTATTGATGGATAATTTTAACTATCTCACAACTTTACTAGTGAATTACCTAGAAGAAGAGATTAGAATTCAGCTTAATAAACCCTGTCATTAGTGTAATCAGTGGAATTCCATTACATTGTTGCTTATTTGTCATATATGTTCCAATTGAGTGTTGGAAGAAAGAAATCTCACATACTTTGTCTCCCATAGGAGTCATGTGCTTTGTCTCAATAAGCCATCAGTCACAACATGAATGACAGATCAGAAGATAAAGTAGAAAAATGTCTGGTCTATACAATACCAGGTTATTTCAGAAGAGTGAGTAGACTTCCATAAGAATTGCTTGGGTTTTGTGTGTGTGTGTTTGTGTGTGTGTGTGTGTGTGTGTGTGTGCTTGTGTGTGTGTGTGTGTGTGTATTTTGTGAAGACATGCACTTGTGTGAATACTGTAATATGTTCAAATTTTTCACCATGCAATGAGGGAAATGTTTTCATAATACATGCCTAAAAAGGTATTGGTAATTCTAGAGATTTTAAAATATTTGTTTTCCTACCTACTGACTTGTCAAAAAGACTCCAAATACCTTGTTCTAATTTTCCAATGATCTATGTAGGAGTGTAAATGAGAACTGTGATTTTTATGGAGTTTGCTTAAGACCTGCTGTGTACTATGGTGTCCGTGTCTTTTTTTTTTTTTCAAATTCCAGCATTAATAAACATTCAACTCCATTTCCTATTAATGGTAGCTCTTTAACCTTCACAACAGGTCCCAGAAATGTAAAAGAAAAATTCAGTGCTGCTGACTTTGAATTTGAACAGAGGACATTAAAATTTCAAGCTAACCTCTGTGAGGGCAAATTTATTTCCAAGTGATAGTAAAACAGCACATTAAGGAAGATTTTCCTGCTGTTATTTTCCCCCTTTGCTTATTATTATCTTCCTAGCATTCCTATACACATTGAGAGTACCGTATGCATGCAGATGTGGGCCATTTCAGAATAATATCTGTTGAGGACAGAGACTTGGATAGGTCATCATCCTTGCTACACCCTCATGATTGTAAGAGGGGACAAAGTCAGGGGACTTGCTAGGAGATATGAAACTGACTAAAAGCCAATGAATCACAAATGATTTTCTATATTTGTAATATTTTTTTCAAAAATAAGTATATTTTATATCTTGATAATTTAGGAGGCATATTTATGGTTAAAAGTATATGGAAAGCAACATTAATCATGACATACCATATTATCCAGATATAGAGGTGCATAAGGATAAGAGACACTGATATTTGCTGAGGACTATATGGATTAGTCATCAATTCAGTTGAATCAATAATTTCATCAAACGTGTGTGAAATACTTCCAAGCAAGCACAGTATGAAATGCCTCACTATCAATTGAATACAAATAAGAATTCTTGTTTACATTTATATAATATTTAATATCAAAGTGACATTAAGAAAATCTTTCTTTTCAAAACGCAGAAAGCAGGAAGACTCCCACTTACATAATAGTCATGCTTTGCTTAACTACAGGTTTTCAGAAGTAGATCTTTAAGAACGTTTTTGTATGAACATCACAGAGTGTGCTTTCTCAAACCCAGACAGTCCAGGTCAAAACCTAAACTTTGATGTAGTGATACAATTGAGTTGTAAATGTGAGATATGTAATGCCACTGCTGGCATAATGTAGCATAATGTTTTAGAGTAAACATTTTTAAAGATAGGAGCACCCTCTATAATCCTCTATAATAATGGCAAAAATTATAGTATATTTAACACAGAAACCAGGAACATAGTCATTTTGATCATTCTTAAATGTTACAGGTATACATCATTGTATATGCTCTATATTTTTATGATTAGCTTCAGTAGGTTTGATAACAGGTTCACTGCAAGCACATGCAGTGTGCAATGATGTATTGCATTTTGATGGCATGACAGCTATGACATAACTACTTGGTAGGAAACTTTCTGCTTCATTATGTTATGGGATCGCCATCACATATGCAGATCATGGTTGACCAAGACATAAATATTCAGCACATGATTATGCTCAAATTAACTCAGTTAAGCCTATAAATAATAAGGTTATCACAACAGTGATGCTGCTTTCCTAAGCTCTGCTTGACTCACGTGTATTAAGTGTGACTTTTTTACCTTGGTCAGTGGGAGTTTCCCTCTGGGAACCACTTCATGGCTTTCACAGAATGATTGGTAATTATTCAGTGTTAACTAGCTCACTAACTGTAAATTAAAAAGTCTAATCTATTATCTCCATTCAATTTGAGGCATCCAACAATATGGTTCTTAAACTCTTGATGAGAATAAACATTTCATTTTTAATAAGACTGAACAAAGATTTTCCTCAAATTTATTTCCAAGGAATTTCTGCTTTATTCCAGGAAAACTCTCTTCCTCTACTCTCAAACTTCAGAGATTTGCATCTACTGGCCCTGTTGTCTGGTACATGAAGGGTCTAAGGAGGTCAGTAAATCATAACTTCCTCCCATAATCATTCCAGATATTGAAAAATTAGGAAAACTGGAGTGCCTATTCCTAAACTTCTTTTATATGACAAATAAATATGTCCATATATTTTAAATTCCTGGGGTTTTGTGTGATTGTTTCTCCTAGAAAGTAATCCAATTCCTATTAGACATATAGGTTGATTTCATTAGGAAATCAACTTTAATTTCAAAATATTAAAGCTTTCTTTCAAATATTAGGATTAAATTTTTCCACTTCTAAGTGATTTTCTTCCAATGTTCATCCACACACACAAAAAAAATCTTTTAAAATTATTTTGGATCTTGCTAGAGTATAACATATGCTAGAGTGTAACACAAAATATAAAACCTTACCAGAATATATTTGTCCACCAAGGCACAGGGATGGACAACCACCTCTGCTTTCGTATCCTGAATTTCTATTACTTACAACTGAAAAATGATTAGCTAGCGTTGGCCTGTGAGAATTTAAAACATGTAAATCACATTATCCATTTTGTATATTTAACCATAGAATACATACAACTTTATAACATACATAAAAGAACAAGATATTTGGACTGAAAAATATAAATCCTAAATTTTAATGTACAAAATCTTCATCTCAAGAGGCACCCTTATAGTACTAGCAATAAAGTTATGTAGTACATTAAAAAGCATACATGTATTAAGAATGCATATGTAGTACACACATACACACACACACACACGCACCCCATCATAGTCTCAGAAAGGGACCAAGATTTTGGTGAGAATCTTGTAATAATAATACCTAATCATAGCTTACTTCACTTCTAATCATTCCTAAATTTGAACCCAAAAAAATTTAAAAAGGTAATTAGCTACTTAGACTCTTCATCTGGGTTAACCATCTCAATTTAAAAATGACATTTAATCAAGTGAAAATGAGTAAGAAAAATAGCATTTGAATGTATTTCTTTGCAGGGCTTATTATCTTGCATGATAAGATACTTAGGGAACTTTATATGTGAATTACTTTACCCATGATTCGCCAAAATTTCGTTGGTAAACAGTTCCCTTTGAAACTCGTCCAATGATTTCACCAGTCCAAACCCAACTTATCATTTTACTTCTGCGCTAGTTCATCTTCTATTGCTTTAGTTTCTGTACATCATTGCTTTCAAGTTTCCACATCATAACTTGGTAAACAATCACTTTCTTTGTTGCCTAAATCAAGTTTGTTCACCCTATTTGCCATTTCTTATATTGTCCATTTCCATTGCTACCACTCTGGTTCCTGACTTCAATTCTTGCACTTTAAGAATTTTACATTACTGGCTTTATGTCATATTACCTGACCTAGAATTTATGATATTACAGTACTGTATAAAGAAAAATTCCTATGGCTTAAAGAACCTCCATAATTTCTATCATAAAGTTTGTCAAACATGTGCCATCTGTTTGAAACAGGTAATAATATCTCTGAATCTTTGGTGTTGACTTTTTATCCCCTGAAATTGTATGTTGCTGTATTTTGTGGTTTATGGCCTCATAAGCTTTCCCTAAGGTCTGTCCTTATGTTGATCTCAAATCTTTGTGTTTCCTAAAATTCTTCATATTATTTAGCCCCTTTTAAATATTGAGATTCATTTTTCATTGTAATCAGCACTTCCTCAGCTAACTCTTTCTGACAATAATAGCATGCTAACAATTGGATACCTCCTTATTGGAATTTAATCCATGGCTTTTATTAGCATCACATTTAGAAGGACTTGTTTCTTATTGCCTGCTGGTTGCTGTTCTATGCTGTTTGGTTGCCCGTTTGGATGCTATCAGATGTATGCACACTTATTTAGAAGAGCACAGAAAAGAAAAGATGCAAAATTATATTACTTAACAATAGAAATAAAAGTGATATTAAATTCCTATATATAAATTGGGCATATATTCAGTGATGACTATTTCTAAAAATCTGCGACAACGTTTAATAAAATATTCAAGTTTATATTTAAAAATGAATATTGTAATTCCATATTTGAAAAAGAGGAATCTAAAATTGAGAGGTCATTGTTTGCCAGAAGTCACCCACACTGCAAATGGTAGTGCAGAAATATACACTCAAATCTATTTGACCTGAAAGCCTATTTTGTTCCAAAAATGAAGTTTCGGTTTCATATCAGCAGTAGGGAAAAATTTTAGTTTGAAAATAAGAGAAATCATTTGAAAGTCATGTGGAAGAGATGTTTTCTCATATCACTATGGTAGCAGAGTAACTGGAAAACCTAGAAAAGAGAAACACAAGATTCTCTACATTTAATATAACAAATAAATGAAAAAAAAGCATTAGCTCTCTTGACACCAGCATTTTCAAGAGCTGAAGTTTTCTTTCTCACTTTTGAAAGCAACACAAAGCATAGGACCTGGATGTTGTGGACAGGACAGCCACTTATTTGAATAGCAATTTCTCAATTGTTTCCAAAGTAATAGCCTAAAAATGTCCTTAAATTTTTAATGGATAATTTTAAAATATGATGAAAGTAGGTTTGGTGCAGAATTAATTCTTTGTGACTAATAGACACAGGTTGATTGCATGTACAAAGTCAATCCCAAATTAACAAGATAACCCTTATATAATTAACTCAGTACAAATACAGAGATTGATCAGTCCTTCCCATCACTGACAGCTGTGTTTGTTTAACAAAAACACTACATGAGCTCACTTATAGGTGGAATGTAAAAAAGTTGAACTCATAGGTAGAGAATAGAAGACTGTTTACCAGGGGTGGAGGTGGGAATGTAAAGAGATGTCAAAGGATATAAATTGTCAGTTATAAGATTAATAAGTTCTAACAAACTAATGCACAGCAGTATGACTATAGTTAATAACAATGTGTTTTATGCTTGAAATTTCCTAGAAGAATAGATCTTAATTGTTCCTAACACACACACACAACCCAGTAAATATCGAGGTAAAGGATAAAGCTTGGTTGTGGTACTCCTTTCACAAATTATATGTAAGTAAAAACACGTATTGTGCATCTTAAATATACATATAATTCATGTATAAATGTTAAACACCAATAACACTAGAAAAGAAATCCCTCACATCAAAAAACAAATAGTGACAAAGCAGGATATGAAGAGGAATAGATTAATTCTATTACTTTCCTAAGTGATCCTTAAATAACATATAGAATACAGTATAAATACAGATATTTTAAAATTTCTGTTATGTCTATTATTGGTATCAGTATTCTGCTGGGAATTTTGGATCCTTACCAAAATATTAATGGAATTTTATATAATAAAATAGGAGCAAGTTATTCATTGGATTTCTAATATAAATTCCAGTTATGTTCCTCCAGGGCTTTATGAGTCATTTACCTGTGTGCATAAGGTCAGAAAAAGAACTGCAATATATCCACATGTTGGGATATTAAAACTATAATTGATTTGTGAAAACATCTGAACACCTGTTTATATACACATATGTTTATTTCCCCTTTTTGGTTCGGTATAAATTTATTTATGGACATAACCTAAATTAAAGATAGTTTGACTTATTGATTTTTATTTTATGATGGTGCAAAAGTAATGTTCATTCAATAGTAACTTAACTTTGATTTTTGACTTTGATCCTTTCCCTGATAGAGGGCTTAAATTCATGACTTGAGTCTGGCTGCATATACACTCAGCATTGTGGATGATCCTTTCACAAACAAAGACTTTCTATGTAAATGAAAATAGACACCAATTCCATTTGGTGAGTTAAATATAATTCGAGCTTCAAAGTAAATCGCCACAGGGAAAGGACCAAAAAACAAACTTGTAGAAGTATGTTCGTATTGACCAAATTTACTACCTTAATTTAGATTTGATATGTTTATAAAATATTTCTTGCACTTATTTAAACCTAATACCTGATATTGAAATTAAATTTATTTAAAATTCTTGTAGACAATTCAGTTTGGGATGTCCAGGCTTATATAAAAAATAGGAGTATGCTCTAAATAACAATTAGAAGTTAGGCGGACCTTGTTTATTAACCAAGTGTCATTCCCAACCCATTATGACAAGATAATATTCTAGAAAAGTTACTTTAGTCAGTGTCACAGAACAATTAAGTTGCCCTTAACTGGCACTTTTTTCTTTTCTTTTTTTGTTCTTTCAATAGCGTCATGCAACCTACTAAAGTTATTTGTTATTCTGTAATGATATAAGAGATTTCAATTTTCAGTTGATTGTAATATTGTAATTAAGAATGTATTTTGATTTGCAGAGTCCTAAACGGAAGCAATTATTCCACTTTCTGGCAACATACATCTGCATATCTGAAGGCATGGTCAGGTCCTGAGGGTGCTGCCTCATTATAGAGCATGTTAGAGTAGTAATTATTCGAACAAGAGGGAAAGAGAAAGCTGTAAAGTCCAATACATTTTTACATAATGTGTCAATTCTGTTAAATACAGTTTGCGATTAACTCTGAATTTCAACTCATTTCATTTTTAGTCTGTCATATATGCTTTATGAAGCACAAAGTAAATTCACTGATATCTAGTCAGGGACATTACAAACTTCCATAATCACCAGTGTTATCATTTTCATTATATTAAGTTATAAGAATGTTTTTTTCTTATGCAACAAAAATTAACTCAGTTAAATCTACATGTTCAACTCCAGTATTACTTATATAATATATAATATGTTATATATGTTATATATATTACATATATATGATTTATATAAATAAAATAAAACTCAGAAAAATATTTTCTTTTCTAATAAAATAGATTGTTTTCCCTGGAAAATGTACACATGATCATTTATTACAAAAAGTTCTAATTTATTTTAAATTTTCTTTTTAAATAGGAAGAGTTAATAATAGAGTTAAATAATAAAAGATGATCTCATATAGAAATGAGGAATCGTATCTACTCTTCATAGGTATTGTGGATGCAGAAGAATATATCTCAAATAAACGTAATCCAAAATGAAACATGAAACATTTTATTTGTGGGGATACAGAATTCATGAGTAGTATCAATTTTCTGTGGAACTCCTATAACAGCCAGATTATATCCAAATAATTATATCAGCAAATACCCTTTAAATAGAACATGCAAATTTAACAGCAATGAGTGCACTAAAATCTTCTTTTGATAAAATCTTTTTGCAAAAGAAAGTAAATAAATTTTGTATCATTGAATTCAATACTACTTAACAGAAATGACTTAAGCTTTTATCATTATGGCTATTGTCAGTAGGAGGCAAAAATATGCTAACTTTTGTATAATTAAAATTTTACTTATTAATACTCTCCTAACATTTTATGCATGTGTACATTTTATCGAGGTTGATCTAAAACTCAAATTTAGTCACATTTGTCATTTATGTATAGCAAATTTAATTATTATGATTGTCTTGAAATACTCCAAAGGACCAGCAGAGCTATTTGGTAAAATATATATAAAATATATTCCCTTGGTACACTGGTAATAAACCTTATAATATACAATTCTATTCACTGATATATTTAATTTGTTACCTCAGTTTCTCAAAATATCATGACTTGTATGATTTATTCACTAGTGTTAGAAGAATAGCATTTATTTAAAATCCAAAATTTACAAAAAAACTAAATAGTATAAGGAAAGCTAAACTTTAAAATATTTATTATTCTTGTACTTAATGAATTATATGTGATCAAAGTAAACTGCTTTACCTTACATGAATAACAACAACAAAAACAGATAAGAGATTAACGTTATTCATGGAAGTCCAAACTAGGGTAGAAGAAAAGAGTTCTTATATAAACAATATTTCATGTGAAAGAAACTATATTTTGAAATCAAACATTGAATAATGGTTAAGCTTTCAAATTTCTTTATGATACTCTCTTTTGCATAAACATGTACAAAAAAACACTTGAACAATCAATCCTCAGAGAAATAAAATTTGTTAGACCTAGTGACAAACTCCCAGGCCAAATAGTGTGTTTTTTACAAAAATTCATTGTTCTTTGATTTCTTAGAACATGTTCATATCATCAAAAAGGAATTTAATTGAAGAATTGTATTGAAGTTATAATTTTTGTGGTTGTATTTGCTTTATCACTGTGATCTTAAAAAATAAAAAGAAACAAAGTTGAAGAATGATGAGAGATATGAACTAAATGTACAAAATCAATAGGGTACAAAGTATTTTTTAATGTTTAGATACATGCAATGATTCCAGAATGAGTATGAAATGCCATATTGGCTTGTATTTGAAGATATGTGTACTGGGCAGGAGATGGCTATTTCAGAAAACAAAAGAGAGATACACTAGAACCAGATTCAGACAGAAATTACATGCTGGGCTAAGGTGTTTGGACTTTATCCCTAAAACTTCAAGAAAATACTAATAACTCTCAGCACCAAACTAATACATTAATATCATCTGGTCAATGTGGTTTTGTTTTGTGATAGTTCTATCTTCAGTTTTTTTTTAGTTTTCCTTCACATCTTTTTACTTTTAAAACAATATAAAGGAAAGAAAAACTGAAATAATTTCTAACTTTATTATTACTTGAATTTGATTTTGCTGGATTTGAATTTGTTAGAGAGGGAAATAAAATAAATGCCAATGGAGAAACTGACATCAAATAACATAGCTCAGAAGCTGAAGTTCATTTCATATTTTAATATACTGCAGGAGGCCTATACACTTTTTGTTAGTAGTTCCCTTTAAAATAGAATGAGAAGTTTTACAAAAGATTCTGTAGACAGACATATATTATTAATAGCAAATAAAATTATAATATTAAGAATAACAAAGATCATTGTTTATTTGCTTAATACCTGATGGCACAGTGCTGACTTCTTTATATCAATTTATATTTATTTAATACTTACAGCAAGAGCCCTAAGAAGCTCATCCTACCTCTTATACTGGGCAAGATGAAAGCACAGTTAACCTTTTCTCAAGATTACTACTTTGGTCTGTAATTGGACATTGCGCTCTACAGAATTGCTGATTTATACATTAATGGACCATTATGTCATGTTCTAATTTTATGACATAACCTGTTAGGAAATACAACAGTCTAGGGGAGACATGTAAAAGCATCAATTTCACTGATTGATGAAAGCATCAATTTCAGAAGAGATGACAGAATACAAGATGAATTCTGCCCTCTTCAAGGGACAATATTAAAATGTAATGTTATTTTTTTTTTTCTTTCTGGATCAAGAATCTGCCAAGACCTGAAGCTTTCTGTTGTCTTTTGATTCTCACTCAGTTTAGATTTTGTAGTAGTTTATTAATTTAATATTTAGTAATATTTCAAATTGTTACTTAAACATCCCTTGCAATAGTACAACCATTCACAACATTTGTATTTCTATGGGGCCCAACTTTTTAAATACAAATGCTAACTAATCATCTTTAGGGGGAAGCAATAGCCCCTGCAAACTTTATCCTTGAGCCTTGAGTATGGAAGGAAAAATCCTGAATTTAAAATAATTTTAACAGATCTTTCCGTGAATCCCAGAGAGTTTTATTTTCCCAAATTTGTCACTCTTTAATGTTCTCCTCCTCTGTGATTTTATCCTCATTGCTGTTTACGACTTATATCTAGCTCATACTTCTTTCAGTTCTAGACCTCATTATCCAAATGCCTACTTTGACTTGCCTCTTGGAAGTCTCAAAGGTATTTTTAGGGGAAGAATCAGTTTCCTACTCCTGATACTTCCTTCCATGAGCATAAAGTTCCAATATTAGAATATGTCTGACCTAGGTCCACCCCCTTATTCTGCAGCAAAAAAGGAAACAAACAAACAAACAAAACATTCTTTTTGATTGGTGAACTAGGGAACAAAAGACCAACCATGCATTAGCCAGATCAGCTTTGTCCTGTTTGAAACAAGTACTAGTCAGGAATCACATTTTCTCTGCACTTCCATAGTCCTTCTCTGTGTTCTATTTATCTGGCCACATGAAGAAATACAGGAATAATTTAGACTTGGGTGTCGTAATAGAACAGAAACAGATTGTTAAGATTCAATTTATTTTAAGATCCAAGAAATCATAAGGGAACAAAACAAATCTTCCATAAAAAGTAAACACATTTTTAAATCCTACAAATCTTAGCAATCAGCATTACAAAATGCTGCATTCTGTCTTCGAAAGGTTAATGCTTTGGTCTTCAAACTGAATAAGAACATAAATTGCTGGGTGAGGTGGTACACACCTGTAATCCCAGTTACTTGGGAGGTTGAGGCAGGAGGATTACTAGTTCAAATCAGCCTCAACAAAAGCTAGGCATTAAGCAGTTCAGTAAGACCCTGTCTCTAAATAAAATATAAAATAGGGATGGGGATGTGGCTCAGTGGTTGAGCGCCCCTGAGTTCAATCCCTGCTACCCCCCTCAAAAAAAAAATGAATAAGAACATAAATTGATTAAGTGAAGATACATTAATATAAATTAAAAGTTCAGCCTTAAGGTATAATATTAAACCCTGCTCAACCTGACCTTTCTATTCATCTCCCAATTCTATAAAATTCACTTTCATAAGTAGAGAATGAATATTCAACATTAGCTCTAACAATAAGGGTCACAATTCTATTTTAAAGACTTTAGAGCAACAAGGGTACAAAAACATTTCAAGGGCACAAAATTCCCCACGGGAGATCTAATTAGTGGCTTGTGGTCATTCTGAGCATTCTACTGAATACATCTGTCCTCCGAGATGTCCAGTATTCCTCCATCTGCTTTGTCAGCTAATTTCTTAAAGGCACAATAGGAAACATTGCAATCAGCAGATTAAAAAGTCGGGTCTTCAATACGAAAATTTAGAAAGCAACATGAAATAGGTTGAAATAATGGGAAAGGCTTGTAATCAATGAGGTATTAGAAAGTAGAAGAGTTAATCATTGAAAGTATAGAACTGGTTACAAAGAAAAAGTTACAGAATAAAATATTTTCAAGGTAGAAGGTTTACAAACATCAGGGTGAGGAAAGAGTTGGTGTGTTGTAATATGCCACTTTTAAAAACAATAAACTAATGTAATTGAATAGTTTTTATGGATTGAGTTTGCACACTGGAGATACTGTCTTGCTATTTTAATTCTATTAGGATCAAGTTCTGATCCAATGTTATATTCTGTTAGTAATACAAAAGAAAGATATTGTGCCAAATTCTGGAACAATGTATGAAATCTCTTTCCACACAGAGTTCATCTGCCAACAAAACACTCATTCCAAATCAATAAGTAAACAACTCCAGAAAAATCTAGTTGGAGATTAAATGAAACAGAGTTAAAGTATAGAGGACAAAAATAAATCTTTTTACAATGCTGAGACCTTTCTGCGATATTTCAATCACAGAATACACCGCACATAACTAACTTAAAATTGTGGCATTTGTGGATTATAGATCTTTCGCCCATATGAAATACTGGTTTAAAAAAATGGAGGCGCTTAATCTCATTTCATTCTACTTTTAAGAGTTCTTTCAGAAATACATTGGTAGTGGCTGGACTTTCAGTTCTTCTTTTTTTAAATCAGTTAGTGGTCCACTGATATCTCTCAATGTCAATATTTTAATAAAGAGAAAGAGGAATGTGTGTCTTCCTAGGTACATTATGAAACTTCACAGCATCATATCAAACATGTTTGATTTGTCTATGATTTAAAATCAAGAAAAGAGTTACTAAATTCATCTGATTAAAGGGTCCACACAGATGGATTACCCACAAGTTGTCAACTGCAGTGAGGAATGTTCAAGAAGAAAGAAAAAACAAATTTTTTTATCAAATAAATAAGAATATTAAACAGTTTACTTAATGAAAATCTGGCATTAGTAGTAAATGTTAATATAAGCCAACAGAGAACTATTAAAATAAATGGTAGACACCTACAAAGGAATTAGATGAAATGAATTGCATATTACAAAAAATTGTTGAGTAGATAATATTGAGGAGAATTTTATAACTTAAAATTTCATAACTAGCTATCAACATTTAAGTGTAGTGATAAAATTGTATTATAAATAGCTGGTCAGATTACCGAAATGAGAATGCCAGATTAGGTCAATTTGTAATAAATTGATGGAAATCTTCATCTTAATATTTATTTCACAAGGTATGGTTTCTTTAAAAGAACTAAGTAAAATTATAATAGTTGCTGGACAAAATATAATCATTCTAGAAGAACTAAAAATATACAATGATAAAAGACACCTAGAAAAGTCTCTGATTTCATTTCATGTTCTAAATCTACTATCCGTTCTTTATTATAAGCAGCTAAGCAATGAAATTCTGTAAAATTAAAAAGTATGTATACGTATACACATATGTATATACATTGCATACCATATGCACACATATTTTAGGGTGTGTACATATCTAGGTAAGTGTGCATATAAATTACATATCTTTATTCACATGAATATGTGCATGCACACATATGTACTTACACAGACACAAGATGCAAGAAACAGTATAAGATGATGTTAAAATAGCACTGGGAAAGATGCAGAAAAACAGGCTAACTAATGTATTAGATGAACTATAACTCAAGGACTTGCTATCATTGTAGTTTGAAACAACTTTAAACATTTTAGGACTGTATTATTATTAGGTTATTCCTTGTCCTGCAGCAACCATACCTGATCTGAATTGACTTTTAGAGTAGCAACTGCAGATTTGTGTGCTGTACCTTTGGAAGAGATATGTATCAGATATTTATAGGATTTTAAGGGATATTTAACTTTTACTGTGCCTCTCCTCATATTGTCACAGATTAATCACAAAATTGGAAGAATTGCCTTCTCTCTTAGAATGTTACTGAAAAGCAAACAGGTATTTAGATGAAGTAATATCCTGACCCTCTATTCATCTCTCATCAGCATCAATTATTTTAGGTGTTGTGCTATGAAAGTTGTAGGAAAAAAATAGTTATAAGAAAAGAATGAAACAGCATCTTTGATAAGAAGTTCTGTCTCAAAGATAAGTAGAATAAAATAGAAATCTCCATGATGGAGTCATGTACAGAACTAGAACTCAGGAAGTGGATTCTAGAAAATATGAGAGTAATATTCAAATTATACTAAAAATGTTTTTAATAATGACCAACTCACAAGAAATTTTCTTTCTATTGTATCTGTTCAAGAGTTCTATGGAAGAATCCTGAGATTCAGTTTAGCTCAAGTCCTATTCTGTAAAGATAATGGGATACACATATAATAATATGTTCATGAAACATATGAACACATGAAACAACGTATGGAGATTGCTCAGAAAACTTGGAATGGAACCACCATTTGACCCAGTTATTCCACTCCTTGGATTATACCCAAAGAACTTAAAATCAACCTACTACATTGACACAGCCACATCAATGTTTATAGCAGCTCAATTCACATTAGCTAAACTATGGAACCAACCTTGATGCCCTTCAACAGATGAATGGATAAAGAAAATTCAGTTTTAAAGAAGAATGAAATTCTGGCATTTGCTGGTAAATGGATGAAGTTATAGAATATCATGTTAAATGAAATAAGTCAAACCCAAAAAACCAAAGGCTGAATGTTTTCTCTGATATGCAGAAGCTAATTCATGATAAGGGGGAGGAGATGAGGAAGAATCTATTTTATATTGGGTAGAAGGATTAAAGGGAGGGGAATGAGTATGCGGGAAGGAATGACAGTAGTGTGAAACAGACATTATTACCTCATCTGCATGTATGACTGCCTGGCTGATGTGATCCTGCAATATGTATAATTAGAAAAATGAGAGATTACACTCCATTTGTGTATGATCTATCAAAATGTATAAATGCATTCTACTGTCATGTACAACTAATTAGAACAAATAAAATAAAATAAAATAAAATAAAATAAAATAAAATAGCAATCAGTTTCATGGGAACTGGATTGAACCAAGATCTCAGGTCTGATATATACTCTGTGAAACAAATGGAGATTGTCCTCTTAGAAGCCACCTGGAAAAACTAGAACTGAGATAATAATTAACTAGACTTCAGCCCACCTCATCAAACTTGATAAAAGAGAGCAGGAAATAACCTGTTCTCTCTCACTCTCTGAGTGCTATCTCCATCACCCTTCCCTAAGAGGTAACCACTTCCATTTAAAACTTTTGTATCCCTTGACCCACTTTCTTTCTATCAGTAGTAAGTCAGAAGTTCCTGTCTCTAGTATCAGTGGAATTAAATATTATCTAATTCATTATCCTTCAAATTCATATAATGCCTT
Organism: Glaucomys volans; assembly: GCA_020662805.1. Taxonomy (NCBI): domain Eukaryota; kingdom Metazoa; phylum Chordata; class Mammalia; order Rodentia; family Sciuridae; genus Glaucomys; species Glaucomys volans. The sequence continues at coordinate 18,595 of JAJEJO010001259.1, forward strand.
GTAAAATGTGAACAATTTTATAAGCATTTAAAAGAAAACTGTAACACTCAATTGTACCATAGTTTATATTTGACTTTTAACATTTTCAATCATGTAATCCAGAGCATGGACTCAGGTGGATTCTTTGTCTCTCAACTTCACAGAATGAAATTAACCAACTGTTGTGGGTGAAAGAAAAGTATAAGAATTTATTAAAGCAAAGTGAAGCACAGCTCTCAAGGCTAGGAGGAGACCTGAGAGAGTTGCCAGTGGATGGCTGAAGTTTAGGGGTTTATATCAATCCATAGGTTTAAGGAAGTCAGCCCAGGCCCAATCCTATGTAAGGTACTTATTGTTCAAGAGGCATTCATGCAATCTTTTGTCCAACTGAAATATTGATCAGGCGTTTTCACTTCTTTGGAGAGACTGTGGACTCCAGATCACATGTCTCCATTGCCTATGGGTTCCAGATCATGTACGATCCCATATAAAAATAACCTTTTTGCAAGTTTCTGCAGCTGCTGTTTGTGCTTGGCTGCTCAGTTAGTTGCCCAGGGACCCATTTACCTATTTGTCTAGCTCATCTCTTCCTTCAGACCTCAATTCTAAAGTATTAAAGTTAACATTTTTATAAAAACCAACTTTCATTTATTATAATGCTATTTAAACATGACACATAACAGAACTCAGGATTTATTCCAATTACATACGCAGATTTCAAATTGTCAATGTTTTTTATATTTGTAAGTCCTATCTCTTACTAATTCTTACCTTTGTATTTTAATGTATTTCAAGTTTTTTTTTCATTTCCATTTTGAAAAAAAATTAAGGAATAGATAGCAACCACTGATTTCAGTTTCAAACACTGCCTGCAAAATCATATTAAATTATGAAAGTCCTATTTGTTTGGAATACAGTTTCTGACATCTGAAATTCATCTTGAATTTGATTGCCATTGTAGCTGTGTTTGGGGGTAGGTCTTTTCAGAGGTGATTCAATCATTATAGGTATTAATGCCCTTATTGGAAGACTGGGTCAATATTCACAGGAGTGAGTTATCACTCTCAAGGAACTGCATTAGTTACTGTGAGAGCAGGCTGTTATACTTTAGGATTCATTCTCAAGGATTTTTTTTTTCTTTTCTGCACATGTCTACTTGCCCTTCCAACTCTCACCATGCTCTGAAGAAGTCTGAGACCCTCAAAATATGTGGCCATCAGATCTTGATATTCTCAGTCCAAAGAACCCTGACCTGAACTCCTTCCTTTAGAAATCACCTAGTCTCAGGAATTCTGTTATAGAAACAGAAAGTAGACTAAGACAAATCTCATAAAACCATTTTGGTGACTTAAAGCTTTTATCTAGTTTTGTCCAATGATTTAAACCGAGCTATCTGGGAAAGTCAAATGAACTCTTTGAAGGGAGTCATAGAGAAATTCCTACATGGTTGTGTGTGTGGCCAGATGCCAACATGAATAAATATGTGTGGGTGTTGCAGGTATGTGTGCTGGTGTGTGCATGTATGGGTGTTAAGTGTTTGTGTGTGCATAGAATAAAGAATGGCAACTAGACTTCAAAATTTGCTTAAGGACATGAGTTTGAATAAATGTTTATTAAGGGTAAACTACTTCAACTGATACTTGTTTGCATAAGTTCTTCCTTAGGGGATAGGTGCTTAAAGTCTCCTTCAGGGATATTGCTTAGCATAAGCTGTTTGCATTTAGATTCCCTTTAGGAGATGTTAATTGCATGAGCTGCCATTAAAGTGTGGAGATTTAGATCCTTTTAAAGTAATACCCTGGAGTGTGACTGAATAGAGTTGCTGAGGTGAATTTGAATAAGTTTGAGACCTGGAGGCTTGCTCTAGAATGGGTAAAGGAAGAAGTGCGTTGTCTCACTCCACCACTAAAAGGTAAGCACCTTGCAAGCAGACATTCTATCCCATTGCTCATTTTTCTCCACAACCTAGGGACTCACCTCACATGTGCAAGTCACTTATCTATTATATGACCAAATGAGTGGACTAATTTGTATCAAGAACTATTTATTTGCTTGGCTGCTATCCATTTATGAAATAAAATGTTCTTGAAAAATAAGATTCCATACTCTAAAAATTCATCATAACCCATGTTGGATCTACTCCTGTTTCCTCCGTCAGTCTAGTGATGGTGATTGGCAGATCATCTTTCTTTCCTTCATTTTATTCCTCCATTATCCATTACTATTGGTTAATTTTATTTAGTTAAGCTGTGGTACCCAGTGTATGATTAAATAACAAGCTAGGTATTCTGTGGAGATATTTTTTAAAATGTGATTGACATTTAAATCTGTAAGCGCTTAATAAAGCAGACAACCCTTTATTATGTTGGTACACTTCATCTCAGATGAAGAACTTAAAAGACTGAAGTACCTTGAAGAGGAAGGAATTCTACCTTCAGGTGTTTTTGGACTCAAAACTGCAGCATTAACTCCTTTGGAATTTCTAACTGCTGTGAGTACTGCTGATTCCAGACTTGCCAGCCTCCACAATCACATGAGCCAATTCCTTGAAATAAGTCTCTCCAACTTTCTTTTTTCTACCCTTTCTTATTCCTCTTCATTCTTCTCTCTATGTCTCTCAATTGGTTTTGTTTTGCTCAAGCATCTTCACAAAATACTTTCATCTTAAGTGAATTTTTGGCAGTTGGATCTCCCCATGTGCCAAGGGCAAATATATTGAAATTTTTTTCTCATTTTTTAAAAATATTGATCATTAATTTGCATTCTAGTCTAACTCTGAAGATTCTTGAGGAGGTGACAAATTTTTCTTTTACTCATGATGAATTTGCTCAACCCTCGTATCCCAAATTAGTGGACAGAAAAGAATAAATGAGGAAATTGCTGTGGGAATCAGAGTGGTTAAGAAGCAGCCAAGGGCACTCGAAGAGTGGGAGAACTCAAACTTTATTTTTGAACCAACAGGCCCAGAGGAGATCAAACTCTAAATTCTGACCTCCCACCCCAGTTTCTCACAACATTAATAGGCTATCTGTTGCCATAATATTTCTAGTCTAGTCTATATCATAGAAGGCCCTGCAGAGGGTTTCTAGCAGGAAGCATGTTTACAAAAGCAGAGTGTAATAAGGGTAAAAACTGTCCTTCTCACCAGCTTTGATAAATCTCTAGCCCTTGTGTCCTAAGCCTCAACAGGGACATTTACACTTCAAAGTGAAGAGTTAGATTCCTAGGGGTAGTTACTTATAATCCAAAAGGTTAATTGGATTTCCTTGAAGAAGGGCTGAAAGAAAGGGAGGAAAACTAACCCTTTCTCCAGGCACTAGTTTTTCAACATAGTGTTCTTATAATTTCATTTTATAACCAGGCCTGTTTTTTTTCCCATCCATCATGAAATCAGGATTGTTTTAATCTACCCCTAATTTGGCTAATCTAGCTGGGCTCATCCTTAATTAGTCACTTTAAAGTTCAGCAATACATTAACATTTTTAAGTATAAAAATAGAGAAATATTTTCCACAATAATAACTATGGTAAACAGAATAATGGCTCCTAATGATGTCCATGTTCTAAGCCCTGGAATTTGTAAATATGTTGCCTAGTTTGGAAAAAATGGAAGTAGGTTTGGAGGTAGAATCAATGAGACAAATTAGCTTATTTAAAAGTTGGTGGTTACTCTTGATTTTCCTGTGAGCCAATGGAAACACAAGGATCCTTGAAAGTACTAGAGAGACAGAAGAGCAGATCAGAGTGAAAGGACATGAGACAGATCTATCTCACTAATGCTGACCTTGAAAATGCAGGAAAGGGGCCACAAGCCAACTGAATGCAGTTGCATCCAGAACCTGGAAAAGGAAAACAAAACAGATTCTCCCTTAGCACCTGCAAAGCAGAGAATAACAGCCCTATAAACACCTTAATTTTATACTACTGAGATCTGTAACAGACCTCAACTAAAATAACACCAAAATAATTTGCATTGTTTTTATCTTTAATCTGTGGTAGTTTGTTAGAGAAGCAACAGAAAACTAATATAATAATTATGATAAAACAATGATTACAATAAAGTTAATGTCAACTACAATTTTTACTATATACTATAGGCCAACTGTACTTTAATATTATTTGAGGAAGATCATATCTTTTCAGATCTACTTTGTTTCCACCACTTACTCAATTTCTTTAATTATTATTTTCTTTACACAGCATATTATATATTCAATAATATAACATCCATTAGAATATTGCAATTTACTTGAAAATACTAATACATTGGAATTTTTTAGACTTGTAGAGAACATGTAGAAGAGTAAAGCAAGTATATGTTTTGATTATTGATTTCCTAAACTTTGGTACTTTGAAATTGTTGTGCTGAAATATTTTCCAGTCATTGAATCAGATATTTTAGGAGGGCTCTAGTACCAACTACATGGTATTATATTTTTTACATAATCCCATGATTGGTGGTTTCTCAACAAACATCATATGCATTATGATAAGTGTAGCAAAGAATGCTAATTGTTCCCCACATTTGTTTACTCTTTACTTCCTAATGGTAGGAACACTTTTGTTTATTTACATTGACACATTTTGGACACTCATCCCGTTTTCCTTGTTCCCTTCTGTAACCTCATGATTAACTTTTCAACAATGATTGACTTTTCAATCATTGTTGAAAAGTTAATTGAAAATAGAGGTGCTATTGAATTGAAATGCTATTGGATTGAAATAGAAGAGCTATGTGCAACATCCTATAATTGGTACAAAAGAAAAGTAAAAGCTTCTTCAAGAACATTTCCTGTCTTATTGTTAGAATGTAGTTGAGATTCCTCAAATTTGAGCAACCACTAACCACTGTGGACCCTACTGTCAGAACCCTGTGTTAGACCAGGGAAAACAACAAGATCATAGGGATCTTTCTCTCTGTTGGTAATAATGTACCCTTAGAGTTCTGCACTTGGTTAGTATGAAACTGATTTATTTCACATATACACAGCATTTAATAGAGATTTCTGTTATCTTCCAGCCAGAGTTTCTGTATTATATACCTCTAATAATAGCATTGAATAGATGGAGACAACATATAGAGATCTATGGGAATTTATTCTCCAGTTTTACACTGAAGAGCATTTATATTGCCTACAGTGTGAAGAGATTCCATGGAGTTGGGCATTGCAGAGACCCTATTGCCAAATCAAATTTTAAAACAATTAAAATATGATAATCAGTTTTTACCTTGTTATATGGTGACACAATGGACATTAAACAAGATTTGTTAGACTCTTAGAACTCATCAGTGCTATAAAATTTTAGTGATTGAATTCCATGATAAAAATGACTTTGAAACTCTCTCCATAATGCTCTGTTTTCACTGTCATTACAGACCTGTAACCCTTATTGAGATGCAATTTGCTCCTCTTTAGCTGCCCTGGGACCTAGAAGAGCCATTAGTGAATACCTCAGCACTGATAACCATCCCTGTATTGATCTACTGTTGGCAGGTTCACTTTCCTAACAGAACACTTTTTCAGGATTTTGTGTTATGTTCTTCCCAAGGAAAAGCACCAATACTTTGTACACATACTGCCTTAACAGAAATTCTTTCCAGTATATCAAACAGCATGAATGTCAATGGTCTCAATGGCTGTGTTTGCTCTCCACTGATATTAATGTCACTGAAGTAAAATAATATTATAAGGATAAAGAGACTCTAAACCTTCCTCACACCTCCATGAATATAAAATCATCCGACCTGTTCACTCAGAAAATTTGCATCATTCAAATACATACACATTTCCTTCCCCCTGTTTGCAATTTCTGCTTACTAGTGATTTTAATTTCAAGCAATCACTGGTTATTGTGAAATGGTATTTCAATAATGTGACCTTTGATATTTTCTTTTTCTGCAAACATGTTTTGAAAAAAGATTGGATAGACTTTTTTTAAGAAAAGTAACTTTTACAAAAAATGAATGCATTAATATTTTATTTGTTTGGAATATACAATAAGTATCTGGAACCGTATATCTTAGAAATTTTTCTTACCAAACTTTCTTCAGTTCTTAAATCACTGCTATCACACACACACAGAGAAATCAATCAATACTGGCATCAGTTGGGCTCAGTAGTGCAGACTTGTAATTCCAGTGATACAGGAAACTGAGGCAGGAGGCTAACAAGTTCAAAGCCACCCTTAGCGATTTAGCAAGTTCCTGTCTCAAAGTAAAATACAAAAATAGCTGGGCATGTGGCTCAGTGGTAAAAAGCACCCTAGGTTAAATCCCCAGTACCAAATAAAAAATAAAAAATAAAATATATTTATATGCTGGCATCAATTCACCTTCCACTTTAAGAATGTTCCTCCTATATCATAAAATCTCTCTATATTTTTGTGAATGACAAATTATGTAAGCTACTCCCTGAGGAAGCTAGAAAAACTAATAACTCTACAAAATAACAATTTATATTATTACCTATTATTTTGTAAGCTCTGGTTTTAGCACATTTAAATACTTAATATAAATTATCTTTCAAAAGGATTATTTGTTATGTACTTTTTTATCATCACTGGATAGATAGAGAATTTCAGCTTAAATACACCCCTGAGGTCCTACAGATTAAGTTGTAGTGCTGGCCTGTAGATTCAGACTGAGTCTAGGTTCTTTTTGTAAACTGCAAGCAAGAAGCAGGAATAAGCCTGGAAACTCAGCAGAATGGTTAGTAAAAAAAAAAAATCTAGTTAAATAGCTTCATGGTTTTGTTGACTATGCAAGTAGTGTACATGTTTTACAAAATATATTACCATAGAGAAGTAATTAATATATATCAATGGTTAGCAAAATATGACTCTAGGGAGAAATCTGGCCTATTGCCTGTTTTTATAAATAAAATTTTATTGGAACACAGCCACATTCATTACTTTAAGTATTGTCTATGGCTGCATTTTTGCCACAAGGGTAGAATTTAGTAGTTGCAGCACAGACCATATGGACCACAAAGCCTAAATTATTTGCTATCTGACCCTTTACAGAAATTATGTGGAAATGTTTAATATAGATTATTATTTTTCATGGCATATAAGACCTTAAAAAGCTATTTTAACTTTCATAGTAAGTTGCAAAGTAAAGGGCACCTTTTAAAATTAGAAATAAATCAATATTGACCATGCATATCAAAAGAAGGAGTGAATTATCTTTTTTATGTTCTTATGGGAAAAAATTGTAAAATACTGTCATTTAAAGAGCTAAAAGAACATGTAGTGAAAATACAGGAAATATATTACACAGGTATATAGAGAAGGTTGTCCCTAAAACATTTTTTCAGAATTTACATTTGTTTGTTTATAGTATATTTTTCCCACCCATATTAGAACCAGTGAGAGCATGATTTGGTATTCTTATTTATCAGTTTATTTACAGAAATTGGTGGGCATTTAACATGCAATAGATGCTGATTTAAATTTTTGATGTGTGAATACAGTTATTAAATGCATCATACTCCACTATATCCAAATGTAGGATAAACAGATTGAAATATGCAGAAAATATTAGCTATTACTAATGTACTTCCTAAGAAAAAGAACATTCTTAATTAGTAAAGAAATTAAAACAAGTGATTTCTACTACTACATATAATTGAAGATGCACAACATTAGAAAGAAGATCAAAAGAAGAAAAAAAAAGAATGAGAGAATCCCTGTAAAGAGGCTTCTTTCTACTAATAAATGCAACATAGAACTACAAAGGATAAGAATAATAGGCACAGGAACAAAACCTGATAAAGTCAGGAAAGATTAAAGATTTCATTTAAAATCCAAACGCAGTCATACCTATATTTTCCATGTGAAATGTAAAGATTGAATAGTTTTTCAAGATTTCACAGACCTATTCCAATTATTTATTCATAAATAACTTTACAAATAATTGTTTTCTAAACAATGAGGGTCACAGTAAGGTATCCCCCATAATACCAGGTCTCACAAACAAGCAAATCATAAAATTCCATATTATTCAATTGAACTTACATGTATCAGTAATTGACTTCAGAATGATTCAAAGAAATCAGTGCTGCTTTAGCTGTTACCTGGCCATTCATTTACCTACAATTTAGGCCAAATGAGACTATTATGTATATGACATATACTAAAATCCCAGCCCATTGTGGAAAGATTAGAAAACCTAAAGGGGGAATTTTAAGGGTGAATTTCTCCTTAAGCAAAGAGAAAAGAGTAGAGAAAGAATTTATAAAGAACACAAATGTTATTGATTTGTTTTAAACCGAGGTCACCAAAGACAAAGCCCTCCACAGCATTGAATAATAACATCATAAGCCTCAAAGAAAATGCAACCATTTATTTGAAGTGCCAGTAAAATCCCAGAGTAATTATACTTTGTTCTCTTTATTCTTATTTGACACTGCATTTTCTGTACTGAAAGATTTCATATTGAACTCCTAAGTTTTGCCCCATAAAGGGTATCATCAACATTCTACATTTCACATTAAGGATTTCATCAAGAAGAATGTACATTGATCCAATTTTTAAGTAATATGACATGGTACAATTCTAATGCTTGATTCAGACTGAAGCACTTTTTTTTTCTAGAGTTGGAAATATATTACAGTAGGAATAGATAGCTCCTATATAAGAAAAATATAAAAGTATTAAAACAAAATATTCAAACTTTTTATGTGTAGAATTTCCCCAATTCATACTTGAGAGACAATTTTTGTTTTCTTTGTACCTAATATTTTCATTTTCAATTTGAAAACAGTATGAATTCCATGTAATCAGTTCAGGACAAATAAAAGCTTAAAAATATATTTTAGTAACACATTCTTTGTATATAGTACACAATTTTCAATGTCATTCTTTTTCTTAGAAAACAACAAAGTCCCCATCCACAAGGTCCAACAAGTAGCAAAGAAAAATATGTGTGTGTACTATCTAGGAAAATGCATAGTATTTTTTGAAAATTTTGGACACTTTCAAAAAGAAAGTGTTTAAAGTTACTGTATCTAGGAATGGTGGCACATGCCTGTAGTTGTAGCATCTTGGTAGGCTGAGGCAATAGTATCACAAGTTCAAAGCCAGCTTCAGCAACTTATCAAGACCCTGTCTTAAAAATAATTAAATAAATAAAAAGGGATGGGGAGGTGGATCAGTAGTTAAGTGCCCCTAGATTCACTCCCTAGTACTAAAAAACAAAAATAAAATAAAATGAGTAAAATATTGTAAATTACATGCAAAAAATAATTGGGTTGGATAAAAAACATAAAATTTATTTAATCTTATCAAAATTGTTCAGATTTTGTGGCTTACCAGATATCTTGGTGCTCATTATAGTTTTTATTAAACTTTGAAAATTATAGGAAAAATTGACAAACTGTCCCATTATAAATTATCATTTATTTTAAAGCATGTCCTTCTGGTTCAGACAAAATTTACCCCAAGTTTTTTAGACATCTTAAACAATTCACTATTTTAGTTACAATTATTAGAATTTGCTTTTGGGGAAAGCTTATTTTTGTACTCTTAGACTGATTTTTCAAGACATGTCTGTAAGTATTTTTATATGCATTTTTGTGGACGTGTATATTTTATTGGCTTGGCTTGAAATATTTAGTTTATTCTGCTGATTTCTATCTTTCTAAGGAAGGTTTTCATGCCTTATATTTCAAATTATTACTAGTAATAAATCCTCAGTACTTATCAAGCAGTACACAAATTCTCAGCCATATAATCAGATCTTTACTCCCCTGAAATATTTCAGCTGTCAAAATCTGGTTGTATTATCAGGTATTATTATGATACTATTTTTTGGATTTTAGGATTATCTTAAACAATGCAAAAATTTTTTCAAAAATATGAACAAAATAACAGAATGTTTCCTATTTAAGCAAATTTCTTTAAAGGTTCTTAGTGATTTTCTTTGGGGCCTTTGAGGACATCTCTATGTGGTTAAGAATGAGTTGCTGCTCCTTGCTACTCTATTGCAAAGAAGAAAGAATATAAAAGAGTGAGTAAATGCAGTCTTTGGAGTTTGACTGAAGTTATGCTACTGATTCATGGAATTTGACTTTACTCGACAGCTTTAAGCCTCACATTGCTTATCCATTAAATAAAATTAATGTATTAACTAAAATTTATAAAGCTCAGCATGTTCATGACACCAATAAGCAATGAATAAAACACATATTATTATTTAGAACACATGGTCTACCATCATATTTATTTAAAAGGGAAAAAATCAAGCAACAAACCAGCTTCTAATTAGCTTTCATTTTTCTCCAAGGAATTAACTCCAAGGAAGGTGGGTTAGTACTTTCGAATTATTAATACAGTTCTAGATTTATGAGTTAATATACTCAAAAAGGATAATTCAGCACTATGCTCTTTGTTTGACTTTTTGAGGGCAGGAATAATAATTTACTCACTTCCACCATTTTTTTATAGTTGCTCCATGCTCAGTGCTCTGTTGTTCACAATATACATATGCAGGCTAAACAAATAGAGTAGGAAAATCCTTCAAATAAATGACTTTCAAATTTCGTTTTTACTAAACCAGAGACAAAAGAATATTGTCTTTACATGCAATCTCTCTGAAATCAGACTACCAGGGGGCAAATCCAGGTTCTTCTACTCACTAGTTCCGTAGCTCTGACTGAAGAACCATTGCTGTATTTATTAACTTTTTCTGTTGTAACAATGACCCCAAATCTCAGTGACTCACAGACATAAATCTTGGTTCTACAGATTAGATATGGTTATGATTGTGCTTTGTTCAACTGGGTTCAACTGCGTTTGACTCCAGTATCTACACTGTGTACAAGTTTGCTCTATGCTGTTTCTTCTGGAACTAAGGCTGAGTGAGAGAGTTCAAGAGGATGATAAAAAGAAAAAAACCTGTGACGCTTCCTAAAGCATCTTCTCTGACAGGCATAATTTCCCCCTTTTCACATACTGTTGGTTAACAAACAAACAAACAAAAAATGTCATATGACCCAGCTCAAAGTCCATGCGTAGATAAATACTTCATCACTCTATTAGGAGGAACAGAAAGGTCCTAGATCAATGGGTACAGATGCATATTCATGTTATAAGGAAGAGGCATAAACAATGAATCCATCACCAACACTGACTTCGTGCGTTTTTTTTCTGAATATGTTGACAAAAGTATGGAAGTAATGGAATTATTATGAAAATTATTAAGACTTTTTATGGTTTGAATATAAGATGTCCCCCAAAAGTTCCTGTGTTAATGCAGGAATATAAAAGGTGAATTGATTGGATTTTGAGATCTGTAAGCTAATCATTCTTTCCTAATTTGAATGGACTGAATGTGTGATACTGTAGAAAGGCCAGGCATGGCTAAAAGAAGTAGATCACGAGGAATGTGTCCTGGGATCTTCCTTGTGAACTTTCTCTCTCTCTCTCTCTCTCTCTCTCTCTCTCTCTCTCTCTCTACTTCTGGCTGCCATGAATGAAGCACAAATTCTTTCTTAGGCCCTTTCAGCATGATGTTCTCCATAGCCTTGTGATCAGAGCAATAGACTTGGCTGAACATGAAGTAAACCTCTGGCACTGTGAGCAAAAATACACTTCTACTCCTCTAAGAAAAACTTAGAGGTATTGTCATCCACAGTGGCCTAAAGGTAACACAGATTTTATATGTAAAGAATACAGCACTAGGAGTTATCAAATGTTATAGTAATTATTCCCATTAACATTATGCCTCATTTTTCAATGGTCTCAGTGATATCAAACTCTTTCAATTTGGCTTTCAATTTCCTGAATAATTTCTAAAATTTGGTGCATGTGTTGTTTAACAGTTTCCAGTTTCTGAAATGACTACTGTTTTAGTCAGTTTTTTCGCTGCTGTGACTAAATGATCTGACCAGCACAATTATAGAGGAGGAAAAGTTTATTTGAGGACTACAGTCTTAGTCCATAGAAGGCCTGCTCCATTTCTCAGGGCTCAAGGTGAGGCAGAACATCATGTCAGAAGAGCTTGACAGAGGGAAGCAGCTCATGTCATCAGGAAGCAGAGAGAGAGAGAGAGAGAGAGAGCCTCCACTCTCCAGAGTGGACAAAATATATCCCTATAGCCATGCCCCAATTCCCACCTCCTCCAGCCACACCCTATCACTTCAATTAATCCCAACAGGGATTAAATCACTAATTGGGTAGAGACTCCTACAACCCAATCATTTCTCCTCTGAACCTGCCTGCATTGTCCCACACATGAGCTTTTGGGGGCCACTTCACATCCATAACAATAACCATGATCGCTAACTTCTATATATATATATATATATAATAAATAATATATATGTATAATAAATAAATGTATATATATATCTTATTTGCATATATATATCAGTAGGATATATATTGAGAGGAGTTATGATCTAAATAGTGGAATCTTTTGTTCACCTCATAAAAGAATAGTCACTTGGACTATATACTTCCTTTCTGTATTATTGCCAATCCACAGAAAGAGTTTCTGGAAGAATTATCTACCCTCACTCTTCTCCTTCATCTTCCTGATATGCCTCAATCCTTTGTAATCAGACTTTTTTTTTTCAATGCTGGGGATTGAACCCAGGGCCTTGTGCTTGCAAGACAGACACTCTACCAACTGAGCTATATCCCCAGCCTTCGTAATCAGACTTTTATCATGACTATTCCTCCAAACTGCTCTGCTGTAAGTCTCCAAAAATTCTCTCACTCCCAAATATAAATTAGAAACTATCCAAATTTGATACTCATCCCAAATCTTCCTACCCTCTTCCCTTTTTCTTCTTAGAACTTAACACTATACTATGTATTTTACTAATCCCTTAACTCTCCTGCTTCTTCTCTGTCTCCTTCATCTAGAAATTAGTCTCCATCATTGTGGGTATGTTGTTCCATTTTCTTCACTGCTATTTCTTTGGTACCAGAAGAAGTCCAAACAGAGTAGATTTTTAAAGTTGAATTTCTTTATGATATGCTGAAATGAAGTGGCATTACTCTTTTTTCAGTTTATGAGCTTCTTGAATTTCTATACTATCAAAACATTGTCTTCCCTTTTGATTTTTAATAAACCATTCAATTTTTCTTCCAAACTGATTACATTTACTTTCAATGTCTTTTGCCAAGAAATTTTCTTTGCTATCTTATTTCACTAGATAAATTTCATAACCTAAATAAATTTCTTTAAATATTCTCTTTCCATTACCAATTTTATTTCTATTCTAATTTTTAAAGCTAATCACTTATGGATGATTTTAAATTTATATTCCCATGCTAGAACTTTTCCTTCAGTCTCCAAACTCACATGTTTCTTTGCCTCCTTGTAACCATGCTTGAATGCTTTCTAAATGTCTCAAATTCATCATAACCATGAGAGAAAATTTTTATGTCCTTCTTTTTAGGCTGTTCCACACCTAGAAGTCCTCATTAAAGTAAATGAAGTCACCATCCATCTAGTGTTGAAAACTGAAACTTGTCAAGTCCTCTGTGATTCCACATATCCTCTCGGATCCTCCTGATTCGTTGTGAGAGGCACAAACATGTGCAATGTGATGGGAAGTTTAAATATTAAACCCATGCTATTTCTACACTGAAGGTGTTTAAAAGGAGTTCACTCCTTCTTGCCATTTCACTAATGTACACTATCTTCTTGTTAATATTGAAACACCTTAATCATCTTTTTCCTATTTTGACCTTTTCTGAATGAGAAAATTAAAAAAAAAAGAAAGAAAAAAGAGGACATAAAACACACTACATCATCTTCAGGTGGTCTCCATGTTTAAAAAGTTTCTCACTAAACTTGAAAAATAATCCATCTTATTTGGAGGTTTGCAAGATTTTTCTGAATCTGGACTGTGTGCTCTTATCTTCTGCTTCTCTTACTGCACTTGCTTCAGGAACACTATTTTTCAACAACTGTTCGGAGAGAAAAAAAATTCTCTTTTTTTTGAATCCCATGAAATTGAATTTGTTTTTCCAAATACCTATAGTTTTGCACACTACTCCTCACCAGATGGACTTCATTCTATAAATCCCAGAATAAATATGTTCTCCCCAAACATTGGTCCCTGACAGCTGTATTCAGAAATAAATTACTTATTGTTCTTTCTAGTCAATAGCCTACTTCTTAGTAGCACATCGAAAGGTCCAAATTTTTCATAGTTTTCTCCCTGATTGCCTGCAGGTAATTATAATGTAAGCTGCACTTTGGTCAGCCCATGCCTTTTTTCTTTCACAGTGGAATCCCTAGTCCCTAACCCCATATTGGTCAAAAACCAGGAATCCTGAAATATTTGTTGAATGAAACAGTGAAAAATATTTCTTAAAATAATCTCTTTTAATAATTGTCTTATAGCAATAATGATCTCAACACAAGTTTGAGAGTTTCTACCCAGATAATTTTTATTCATTAAAGATTCAATAAACCTAGAGCTAGCCCTGTCTAGCCATACTTTTCCATAGTAGAACTAAAACTCAGAGAGATGCAAGTAATTGCATTCAAGAAAAAGAAAATGGTTCAGACCTTATCTGAATTCAAAGACCTGTGTTGTGGTAAATGATTATACACTTAAACTTCAATCCTCCACTTTAGAGTAGTCAATACTATTGAAAGAACTTTGTTCCTTCATTCTAACCTCATATCTTTATTCTTTCTTTTTTATATTCAGAGTTAAAAACAGGCTCTTCTTATACCTTGATTTTCATTGGTATGTGAGGATTGTTATAAATATTTAAAAATGCTAAATTAGGACTTTGAAAAGCATTTCATGGCAAAATCTTACATACTGCTTATATCAAAGTACTGGTATAACTTGATTATCCAGCATGTTGGATGAAACTGAAATGGTAGTTAATCAAATGTTCTGGATGAATTAAAGTTTATTCATGTTCCTGTAAATGATTCTGTTGCCCACTGTTCTAAAGGCTTTAATATAAAAGCAACCACTTGGAATAACGTAAATAAAAAATGGTTTTGTACATTTCTAAGGCATTTGTTACATTTATTTCTCCAACTTCTCAACATATGTGAATACACAGAAAAAGATCTTTAAAGTCAAGATGTTCAATGCCTCTCTCTAAAACAATTTGCTTTTCCTTTTCTCATAAGCTTCACTATGAGAGAGACACATTTTACAGTGATGACCTATGCTACAGTATATTACAAAAGTTTCTCCAAAAATAGAGACATTGTGGAATGAATAGGATCTCAAGATTTTCAGTTAATTTCTATAACCAGTGAAAATTAACCTCTGAAATGAACCTCACAAGTAAGTTTGATTTGTGCTTAAAAGTTTTCAATCCAACTATTTTACAATTGAAAGAACATAAAATCATAACCTCATTTAGCACTGTATTTTACTGGATAGCATAAAAGATGAGCTACAATTTACATTGTATCAATTCATTTTCATAATATTTTAACAAGATGCATATAATTAACTGTATTTTGAATATTAAGATGTTTATTTCCCAACATATTTGTTTATGTTCTTTGGTGGAATTTAGAGTGCATGCTCTTTTGCTTCTCAATTATGGTTAAGTAAATCAAGCTATTGTAGTACATTTAGCTACAGTTTTTTAGATACAAAATAATGGCATTGTGATGATGGTATTGGTAAGACCAGGTGTCTGATTGACATTATTGATGTGTTTTCTTATTTTACTAATATATATCTAAGAAAGAAATTAGAAAATATCAGTAGTGTTTGTTTTAAACTATTTTATATTTTTAAATGTTTTATTTTTTTCTTTCTATTAACACTCTATAAATGAAAAAATGCAAGGACTGAGGAAATTAGGAAGTACTTATATCAACAGAAAACAGATTTCAACTATCATTGATAATTTGTGACTGATGACGTCAATGAAAGATACAGTATAAATTGTATGTCTGAGGGACTTGGACAGATTAGAAAATAATATATCACCTCAGATTTTAGAAACTGCAAGTATATAAGAGCATGAGTGTGAAATGGGAAAAAAATAAAAGAAGATTCACTGACTGTCCTCCATCCCCACAGGAAGAACAACTCATCCAATTATTTGTCACCCTTAAAAGGGTGGCTTGATTACAGAGTTAGGTTCTCAAAATTAAAAGAGAGAAAGAAAAGAAAGAAAGAACGAAAGAAAGAGAGAGAGAGAGAGAGAGAGAGAGAGGAAGGAAAAAGAAACAAAGAAAGAAAGAAAGAAAGAAAGAAAGAAAGAAAGAAAGAAAGAAAGAGAGAATAATTAAAAAACTTTGAGTAACTAGTATGCTAGGGAAGAGTCCCATCTAAGCATATAGATACCCCAATGTGTAAGTATTAGTTCTCTGTTT
This sequence comes from Glaucomys volans, assembly GCA_020662805.1. Taxonomy (NCBI): domain Eukaryota; kingdom Metazoa; phylum Chordata; class Mammalia; order Rodentia; family Sciuridae; genus Glaucomys; species Glaucomys volans. Next base: position 34,897 of record JAJEJO010001259.1, read on the forward strand.
TTCACACCAAAGTATGACATCTCCCAGTTGAAAAGTCCAACTACATAATTTAGGCTCCCAATCAGCTTTATGAATAACTAATTTCTAAAGATAAATGAGCATTCAATGCTTACCATATATTCTAATAAACCCAGAAATAAGAACATGGAAACCCAGATTAAAAATGAGGAAAAGGAAAGGAGGAAGGAAGGAAGGAAGGAAGGAAGGGAGGGAGGGAGGGAGGAAGGAAGGAAGGAAGGAAGGAAGGAAGGAAGGGAGGAAGATACAAAATGTGACCCTAAAGAAAACAAAAAATTAAAGGAACAGAATCAACCTAATAATACATGAGAAAAACTCTTAATAGGATTCTGTAATAGTAACACAGCATTGAAAGTTATATAAAGGAAATTTTCAAGTATTATGAACAGGTCTTTGAAAAAGATAAAAATCAATGGAACATTTGAAACAAAAACAAAGGAAGATATCTCAAAATTGAGAAATAATATAAAGAAGAAAAAATATGGGAAAACAATAAAAACAGAAGACTAATTCATACTTAAAGAAATGTATAAGTGGTTATAAAAATTAACTTACAAAATAAACATAAAAAAATAAGAACTGGATTTAAAGTTTCACTCAGCACTTACATGAAGACAAATCAACATCAAGATACATCATTTTGACATTACAAGAATGCAAGAATAAAGAAATATTCCCCTAAATTCAGAGAGAATATATCACCATTATTATAATAATAAGTACATCAATAAAAGAATTAAAACGGGACCACCACCACTTCCCTATTGAACTGTGCTGTGTGCTAGAGGCTTTTACTAGACCAGTGTTGTTCCTTTTCCGCACCGAACAACAAAGGTTGAGTGCCTTCCCCGGACCAGCCTGGGAGGCACGGGGTCAGGCAGGATGGTGAGCGTCGCGGCTGAAAAAACCCACACCAGCCGGGAGTCTGTCCAGCAGTAATCTCAGTTTAATGGAGGAGGGGAGCAGGTATATAAGGGGAAAGAAACAAAGAAAGAGAGAGGGGTACCTGCAGGGCCAATCACCTGAAAGGTAAACAGCCCATGCAGCACACATCAAAACCTGCAGGACAAAGGTCAGAGCTGCTCACGTTCACAGAGGTCGAATGGGCCAATCCTAGGCCACCACCTTGGTGGTACCACTGGTGAGGGGGGCTTATGCCCCGAGGGTGGTGTTGTTGCAGTCGCCATCTTAAGGTGTGTCCCTACAGACCAGAATCTTCCCTAACACATTTCTTTGAATACATTCTGATATAATAAGAAAATAAGCCGGTAAAAGGGAAGACCAAGGAATTAAAAATAGAAAAAGACTAATGCAAGAATCTGTTCAATAGTCTGAAAAACAATTGGCAAGAATGACAGGAGCAGACTGGGGTAGCCTGGATAAGAGTACAAGGAAATAAAGAGCAAGTCCAGATATTTGCTTGTCTTTGGGCAAATTCTGGGGGAAAAAAAATACTGAAAACAAAATAGCATGAAAAAATAAACTCTTCGCAGCATATTAATTGATCTTCAAGTAAAAGTACATACTTGATAGTAATAGTGAGCAGCATCTTTTCATTTTCAACTTTGAGCATCACATTGTATATACAACTAAAACCTTGTTGCCTAAGTGGAAGAATCAGTTGAGAGATACAGGTTGTAGTCATTCATGCATTTAACATTTAATGATTAGAGCCAGTTGTGGTGGTGTATGCACAAAATTCCAAGGACTCCCAGGTGGATTTTAAGTTTGAGGAGAGCCTCAGCCACTTAGACAAAACAAATCTCAAAATATTGAAAGATATAGAGATATGACTCAATGGCAGATGGCCTCTGCATTAAATGACCTGCATTCCTCCACAAATAAATTAACTATTGGAATATTTCATATAAAATATATTGTTTCCAAGTCAGGCGTGGTGGTGCAAACCTGTAATCCAAGCAACTTGGGAGGCTGAGTCAGGAGGATTGTGAGTTCAAAGCCAGCCTCAGCCACTTAGCGAGGCCCTAAGCAACTCAGTGAGACCCTGTCTCTAAATAAAATACAAAATAGGGCTGGGGATGTGACTCAATGGCCTAGTGTCCCTGAGTTCAATCCCTGTTCCAAAAAAAAAAAATATTGTTTCCAAACATTCTCAGAAGAAGGAAAAGCAGAGGATATAAATTCATGAAAATTACTTCCCTCATTTCTGCAAAGTCCCCACACTATTTGTACTTTAGAATAAAATAAAATGTCATTAATATTATAGATTTATATTTTCAATGAAGCAGTTAAAAAATGAATTACTTTCACCCAGAAGTGTATTAGTTGCCATACAAGTTACTACCAAGTTGGTGGCTAAAAACAATAGCCACTTTTCTCATAATTATGGAAGCCAAAAATCCCAAACCAAGGTGTCAGCAGATCAAGCTCCCTCTAATGGCTCTAGGGAAGTGTTCACCCTTACCTCCTTCAGGTTGTGATAGCTCTAGAAGCTCCCTGCACTGGGCTGTATCATTTCAATCTCTCTGCCCCTCAACTTCAATAAGCCTACTCTTGTATGTATCTAAATTTTGTCCTTGTCTTATAAATATGCTACCTGATTTAGGTCCAATACTATATCTAAGATGATCTCATCTTGAGAACAAAAACCTTTTTTTCCAAATAAAATCACATTCATGCTTACAGCAATCGGGAGAAGGACAGATCTTTTGGCAGACCTCAATTATGCAATGCTACTCTTTACAAAAGGAACTACTGATACAGTAATATTTCCAGAAAAATGGAAGACATCATATTTGTTGCAGGAAAAGAGATAGTTTTTACATTCTTAATTTTTAAAAGCATATATACATTGAATAGACTGCAGCTTGAGTCACCTTGGG
>JAJEJO010001259.1:38157-71019 GCA_020662805.1 Glaucomys volans
AGCACAAGAACCCTAAAATGTCCAGTATGTGAGCCCACAGAGAAAATGTTTTCCCTGCTAAGGGAAACACCTTATGATGAAACTTTATGGGAAAAAAAAGGAAATATGCTATATCAGCATTGTTTAATAAGAAGCTACTATTGCCAGGAATAGCAGCACATGCCTATAAATTCAGGGGCTCAGGAAGCCAAGACAGGATTGCCAGTTTGAGGACAAAGCCAGCAACTAAGCAAGGACCTAAGCAACTTAGTGATACCATGTCTCAAAATGAAAAATAAAGTATTGCCTGGGAATGTGACTCAGTGGTTAAGGGCCCCTGGATTCTTAACAATAACAACAAGAAAAAGGTAGCTAATATTTGTAACTATTAAGCATTTGAAATATGGCTAGTGTAACTGAGGAAACAAATTTTTTTTAGTTTAATCTAATTTAATTTAAATTTCATTTTAATTTTAATAGCCACATGTAGCTCCTGGCAAGATTACCAGAGTATGCAGCTATATAGAGATATAATTCCAGCTGTAATAACTAGTAACATAATTTTAGTTAAAAACTTAAGTAACAGTGCTGCATCATGTTTTCAAGGACCCAGGTTATAAATACGTTCATTACCATTCCATGCTAGAAATTTAAAAAGGGAACTGAAAGTTTTTCAATGTAATAATTAACAATTGTTCCAGACCTTTATCGGATCATAGAAATAACAATTTACTAGGTATATTTTATGCACAACACCATTCTTTGATCTATTAGAAAGAGGATGTTATTATAAAATGATGTTGAAGACATTTTGTGAACTGTTGAAAGGAATAAAGATTTCCCTGGCATCTCAGTGAGATACAAACTTTAGTTTAATGAAAAGGTGGAATCAAACTTTAATTCTCTTATTTATTTAATTTAATTTATTTATTTACATAAAACCTATCTAAATAGTTTGAACATTTCTTCATAATTATCTCCAGCTATGGATACCAAAATATATAATTCAATTTGCTCATACTTAGTGAAATTGTTTCTTTCAGAAACTCATTTGGCAAGGAATAATCTGACCCAATTTCCTATGCAGATAGATGTTTTGTGAGATGAAAGTAATAGTCTGAACTATATCTGTATAAACTGTGAAATTAAAGAATTTTAGAAAATGTTCTCTGATTTGCTCCTTTATGAAATTAAACTAGCATTGTTCAATTCACCTCATTCAATGAATATTGATAGTGTGAATGAAGAGCTTCAAGTGAACTACGATAAAATATATTGCTGAAAATTAAATATGATAATACTGGCACGTTAGAGTCTATAAATACCTTGAGACATGTTACTATAAATATAAAAAATCATTGTGAAAAGATTATATTCATCTTTGGAAGCACTTACACTGGTGAACAGCTGTATTCTACTATAAAATTGAGCATAATTAAATATTTTCCATGTTGAATGATCCAAAGCTAACTTGTTAGTGTATAATACAAACAAAAATATAAGAGCAACATTGACATTTCTTGGTAAAGAAGTAAAGGATCAGGTATCTGGAACCAAGTTAAAGGAGTAATAGATTTGAAAAACATGTATATACTGTGTGTATCTATTACCAATTTCAGAAGTAAATGCATTATGCAGTATTATTCACATTATAATTTTATTATTTGTTTAAATAAGGTAATAAAATTAGATATTTTAGACATATGATATTAAATGTGTCAAATATAACATTCCACCAAATGATTTAGCTTTCATTTCTGATAGCTGATATTTCTTGTTTCAGTTTTGGTTTCCAAAAATGGCTTTGTAAGCACTTGAGTTTCTGACTTGCACAAGAGACAAAACAAAGGTGACTTTAGTACATTTATAGAAGAAATAGAAATTATTTGCATAGGAATGCAAATATTCTCCTTTTACAAAGGATGGTGAACAGGCAGTAATTTTGAGGGTTGGTAAGATAATAAATAAAAGTGAAGTCATATTATTAATATTTATAATGGTAATTAATGGAGGAACTGAAATAGTGTTATTAAATTAGAAGGGAAGATTTTATCAGTGGGATGATAAGTGTGATAAATCCTCACCAGTCAAAGAGGAAATCAGTGGATGGATCAAGAAAAAAGAGAATAAATATATTATTTAGAAATACAGAGAGAAAACTAGTATAGAAACTAGAATATTACAAGTATCGGGTAAGGGAATATTTACATTCATTATAGTCATTTTCAGCAAAATTTGAATGGTTAATATAGTATACCATTGCTTTGATTAAATACTATTTAGAATGTATTTAAATTTTTGAATAAAAGAAAACACTGAAATGCAAAAGACTAATCTTGCACTCTGATAAATTTGATAATACCTCCTCTTCCTGAGAAGAATCAAAAAGAGGAAGGAATATCTTTTTCCAAACAGTAACCTTTTGCATTTCTTTCTAATAATTATATACACATGTTTTGAAATATTGGTAGCAAAACACTGGTTGAAATCTTCTTCCCTTTATCTTTCAATATTCTGATCACACAAGATTAGTATTTTAACAGAGAACACAATTGAAAGTATTTACAGTAATGTTTGGAAAGCATTTTATGCAAAATAAAACAGGGTGGACTTAACCAGTAACAGGGTCTCACCTGGCTAAGGCCAGTCAGGAAATAAGAAAGTCACCTTTCACATTAAGTATCTTAACAACATGTTGATCAGGAACAGTGTGTGACAAAACTGTATCTGGAAAGTTTTGTGCAATTCTAGATTTAGAAGGCCACCAAACCCTACTGAAAGGCATTTGGTAACTAAAATGAATTCATGCACTTGCAAATATAAATGTTACCACTTGCACTTTTGTCTTGGTTAGTACAGATTCCTACTAAGATAATTTCTAGAAGATGAAATAAAATTCATTCATTATAAATAAAGTTTTAACTCAAAATTGCAGAGAAGTTAAGAAAAGTACTGTTTTTTTCTTGGACAATTTAATAGTAAGTTACAAATTTGATAACTCCATCAACCCTTAGTTAAGAACAATCAAGAACATGAACAGAGAGCCTATGAAATGGGAGAAAATCTTTACCACTTGCACCTCAGGGCATTAATTTCCAGGATAGACAAGGAACTCAAAAAAACAGCAAACAAACAATTTAATTAATAAATGATCAAAGGAACTGAACAGGCACTTCAGGGAAGAATTACAAATGGTCGACATATATATGAAAAAATGTTCAACATCTCTAGCAATTAGAGAAATGCAAATTAAAACTACACAGAGATTCCATCTTACTCCAGTCCAAATGTTAATTATAAAGAATACAAGTATCAATAATATTGCTGAGTGTGTGAGGAAAAAGATTCACTCATACATAGCTGGTGGGACTGCAAATTGGTGAAACCACTCTGGAAAGCAGTATGGGGATTCCTTAGTTTTCATACTGAAATGGAACCACCATTTGACCCAGTTATCCCACTGCTTGGTTTATACCCAAAGGATTAAAATCAGCATACTACAATGACACAGCCACATCAATGTTTATAGCAGCTCAATTCACAATAGCCAGGGTATGAAACCAACATCGGTGCCCTATAACAGATAAATGGATAAAGAAAATGTTGTATATATATACACAGTGCAATATTACTTAGTCACAAAGAAGAATGAAATTATGGCATTTGCCTGTGACTGGATGGAACTGAAGAATATCCTGCTAAGGAAAATGAACCAGTCCCAAAAAACCAAAGGTCAAATATTTTCTCTGATATGTGGATGCTAATTCATAACAACACGGAGTGGAGGAGTATAGAAGTACTTTAGATTAGACAAAAGGGAAAGAAGGCAAGGGAAGTCAGATGGGAATAGGAAAGACACTAGAAATAATTGGACATAATTTTCTTATGCTTATATATGGATATAAGACCAGTGTAACTCCACATCATGTTCAACCACAAGAGTGAGATCAAAATTGTAATGGGTTGCACCCCATGTATGTATAATATGTCAAAATACACCCTATTGTCACATATATCTAAATAAACAAATTTTAAAAAGATCATGATAACTTCAAATAAGAACATTCCTTATTGATGGTATAATAGAACCTTCAAAATTAGGAAATTAACACTTAATGCATCATTATCATCTAATATTTAGATTGTATTAGATTTTTGTCAATTGTCACATCAATTTTTATAAGAAAAGAAAAATTTTTATAAGAAAATAATGTAGTTCATAATCATACACAGTAATCAGTTCTGCCTCTAATCTCTCACAGGCTGGACTACTCTTCAAATTTTCTCTTTTTTAACACTCTTTTTCTCATTTTTATTGATATGTAGCACATGACTTTTTATGGGGTACTTTATGATAATTTTATATATGTATTCCATGTGTAATGACCAAAGTAGTGAAAGAAGCACTTCCATTTCCTCAAGTTTGAATCATTTTTAAAAATTGAGGACATTCACGCTTTCTTTTCCAGCTGTTTTGACATAGAGCATAGATTGTTTCAACCAATACTTACCTTGCTATCCAATAGGTATCCAGAATTAATTCCTTTCCTCCAACTGTGCTTTGGTACCCTTGATGAACTTCTTTTCACTCTTCCCATCCCCTGCAAGTAAATGAGAACATACGATAGTTATCTTTCTGTGTCTGGCTTGTTTCACTTAATATAACAACCTTCATTTCCATTTATACTCCTGCAAGGGACAGCATCCTCTCTTTTTTTAATGGCTGAATAATGTTGAGTATTTCCATGTTTTCATTATCCAGTCTTCTGTTGATGGACACCTTGGTTGATTCCATAACCTGGTTAGCCTGAATTGTTCTGTACCAAACAAGAGAGTGCTGGGATTTCTTTGATATAGTGATTTCAACTTCTTTGGATGTATACCCAGTTGTGGGATTGCCAGATATGGCAGATGTATATTTAGTTTTATTGAGGAATTGCCAAAATGTTTTCCATATTGACTGTAATAATTTACATTCCCACGAACACTATAGAAGAGTTTCCTCCCAGGCAGCATGGCAAATGTTTGTAATTCCAATAGCTGAGGAGGCTGAAGCAGAAGGATCACAAGTTCAAGGCCAACCTCAACAACTTAATGAGACCCTCAGCAACTTAGCAAGACCCTATCTCAAAATAAAAGAGCAAATTTAAAAAAAGAGTTCCCATTTGTGACTTTTTTGTCTTTTTGATGAAAGCCATTCTAACTTGGGTTAAAAAAAAGTTCATTGGGTTTTAATTTGCATTTTCCTGGTGGTTAGTCATATTGATCACTTTTCACATACTTGTTAGCCATTTGTGTATCTTCTTTTGAAAAATCTCTCTTCAGATTTTTAGCCCATTTTAACAATTACATTTGATTTCTTGCTGTTCATTTGACCTCCTTTTATGTTCTGGATGTTAATCATTGTTGGATGAATAGTTTACAAATATATTTTTCTACTTTGCAGTTAGTCTCTGTTGACTGTTTTCTTTACTGTGCAGAAGTTTACTGATATAATTCTATTTGTCTATTTTTTTTTTTACCTTTGGATTCAGAATCATATCTTTAAAAAAGAGTCTTTTCCTACACCAGGGTCTTAAAGTGTTTCTTATACATTTTCTTGTAGTAAATTCATAGTTGACCTTGAAACTTTTTTTTTCTTTTTTTGTGTGGTGCTGGGGATTGAACCCAGGGCCTTGTGCTTGTGAGGCAAGCACTCTATCAACTGACCTGAATCTCCAGCCCAACCTTGATTCTTTTGAAGATGAGAACCAATTATCTTTTAAATTTCCCTTCAATATCGAATCATCAAATGTTTCCAGAATCAAATCACTTGGTTCAAGTTCTGCATCATTGGGAAGAGTATCAAAGGAGTGATACTGTGCTGTTTTATTGCACATGATCAGGTAACATATAACATTAATTTGTCAATTATTGATGGATTTGCCTTAATCCCTTGATTAAGGCAGTGCTTGCCAGGCTTCTTTGACAGATGATTGACATTTTTTCAATTAAATTAATATGTATTCAAGGGTAGAACATGTGCATACTACATAAATATTGCACACCTCATCATGCTATCAATTTATTCACCTGTTGATCAATAGGATATATGATACCTATAATTTTCCATTTGATTAAATATTTTAGAATCTGTTAATAATCATGCTTTGTTTTGATGTCCAAATTATTCTTGCCATTTGGACAGTGGAAAAGATCTTACAACCTAGCTCCTATGTTCTCTTTATATGATTCCATAATTCTTTGACCACTTTTTTTTTAAAGGCAAGATGTTCGAGATTCATTTTATATTCTCCATGGTCCCACACTAGAATCAGTTTTTTCTAAAAGAAGCCTTAGTTTCTTTCAGCAGAAAATTATGTTTAGAAATTAAAAGCTGCATTCTAGTTTTTCTCATAGTGATTTTAGTGTCACTAATTAAAAGCCCTTTCAGTGCATATTCTTAGAGAATGTGCATAGGAATACACACACACACACACACACACACACATATACATAATCAAGTCTATGGTTTTTACCATCTACCCATTTGTCCATCCAAATACCTATTCAAAGTTGTGTTCAATTTCATATACTCAATCCAACATCATAAGATCCATTCTAGTTTTTTTTCTTTTTTATTTGTGAATTCCTTCTATAGTTCTATTTGTGAGAAGCCAGTTTTTTTATTTTTCACTGTGTTTATTCATTTGCTTACTCCCCTGTACCTAATTCATCTTCTGTCTCTGCTGTCATTCCTCTCTTGCACAGATGTTTCCCACTCCCTACCTGAACTCCAACTTCCATTCTGGGCAGCTCCCCACCCCATATGGATGTTCTTCTCAACTATTAGATAATTAAATTTCAGAGCTTTTTAAAATGTATAAATGTCATCATTGTACATATTTGATACCATAGACTTCAAATGAATCAAAGTTATTTGACTTTCTATTTCAGTTAACAAGAACATGCATAGAAATTTTTGTTGCATGCATACTATGCATAATTGATACATTATAGGCATCATTGTACATGTGTCACATTGTGGTGACACTATTTCAAGCTGAATTCTCTATAGAAGGGACATTCTTTAAGAAATTGCCATGCTAAGGAAGGTAGAATTTTCCTGTTGAAAACAGTACTGAAACACAGTTGAAATTTCAAAAATATACTTGTATATGTATTTCAAAAGTTAGTATGGTTTCTGGGTACTTAAATAGGGCAAATATATTTCTTACATATTAGTATTATTATGAATAATTGGTCTTAAACAGAGCCAGCCCTAAATGCTCCTTATTTACATGCATGAATATATGACATTTTTAAACATCTGTGTGCTTGTGCCATTAACATTGGACCACATAAGAGGTGAAAGAATTAACTAGGCTCTTTTCTTTTGTAGATGTATGTTTTGTGAGTCTGTAAGTGCTATAGAAGCCTACTGGTCAGAATGAGTATAGCACATTGCATGAAAGCATGTATTTTTGATAAAAATATCCTGATTTATAATCACTGTTTTTCTTGTACTTTGTAGGTTTTTGAGGAAAAGTTACTCGTGTAATGTGCTTCAGTTCCTCATCAATAAAATGACTAAAGGGTATTTAACTCATTGGGTAAAGATGAAGATTAAATGTACTACTATGTATAAAAGAGCCTGCTATATATTATGTGCTCTGCATTAGCTCCTACTGTTGTAGTATAAAAATATTCTTTTCTCATAGATGATATTAATAATACACATTCTCAGAGAACCTACAATACAGTTCTTTATTAAATTTTCACCTTTCACTGGAAATCTCTGCTTATGCCTAACAATTTTTGAAAGCCAAATTGGTCATTCCCAACTAATTTACTTATATATGCTAGGACATGTGAATGTTATCTAATTTGATTTTTCTGTTCTATGTTGCCTTACTCTCTTTAATGAATCTCCCTCTAGCCAATATGAATAAGGAAATTGTTAAATGGCAAATATTTTAGTGAGTTTAGCAAAAGAAACACATAACAGTGGGTATCTGGGGAGAACAGCTTGTATTTGCCAGCAAACTAGCCAGAAGGCACATTTAGCAATTTTTTTTTCAAACCTTTTGCATTTGACAAGTAAAGAATACCCACTGTTTCATGTTTTTTCCAAAGGAAATGTTGTCTACTTTTATTCGCTCTTTCCCATAGCTCTCCAAACACCTGAGCCATAACTATTTTCTCCTCTTCCTGCCTTGCTTGAGCTAGTCATCAATATCTATTTTTTGCTCTCCCCTGTTTTGGGGGACAGATGTCCTTGATTTTCGTAGACTGGTGCTGATTCCTGGTATCAAAGGCTATTCCACCATCTAGTGCCTTCAAAGACAATTCAAAGTAACCTTTCATCCCTCTTCCTTGTGGACCATCATTACTGAAACTTGCATTTTTAATACTGCAGCCCTGCTGACCACTGCCTCTGAAACCACAAGAGTCAGTGTATGCAAAACTCAATCCCTACTGTGCTTTTGCTCACCGTCTTGTGAAACTGAGATCCAGTGTTGTAGAAAGTCATGGAGTTCTGATGTTTCATTTTGAATGGAAGCTTTGTTGTTTTGGCACGAGGAAAGAAAAACCTAGGGAGAGTTGTTAGTTTACAAAGTTAGATAATAGTAAAATGTTTTTTGAAAGAGTGGAAAAAATAGGCAATGGGAATGCTTTAAACCAATAAACAGGGAGTTGATCAGAAGAAATCATGATCAGAATTAAAATCATTTATGCTCTCATAAACAACTTTTGGACCTCTCTCATGACAGAGATTGACTTTCTTATATATGTGATAGGTATATACTTGTTATGTAAACCAACAAAAAGAACTCATGCGCTTCACCTATATGTTGCAAATTTAGGAACTCATTTTGGAAATTAGGTGAATTTTCAAAGTCAGGTACTTAACAAAATTAAGCACTAGTATAGAAAGTCACCATAAAAAGATATCTTGAGTGCTTGCTACAGCAGAGGTTGGCAGACAGAATCTTTCAAAGGAGAGATAAAAGGACACTTGCACCTTTTTACTTATGAGATTTCCATACCATACCAATTGTTGAAAATTCCTTCCCACTAAACACCAATCAATATTCAGTTTAGTGTGGTCTTAAATGATTGTGAGAGAAAGTATGTTGTAAAGCAAACCAAACAACCAACATGATTGAGAACCAACAGTTCCATGTTTTTTGTTTATTCAATCCATTAATTTTATTGTGAGCCTACCACTGCTAGGTACTTAAGGCACAACCATGAAATTTTAAAAATCTCCCTGAAGAAAAAGTAATTAATGTAAGATATTAAGGAAATTATCTAAATTCTGAAAGTCAATCTCCTAGCATATAAAATGGAAGTCATAAGAATACCCCATCTAGTAGATAAAAAGTAAAACAGTTTATTTCCTTGCCATGGTCAATGCTTCATACATGTTACCTGTCATTTTAACATCATTATCATCATCAACTGAGGAACTTTATCTTGCACAGAAAGAATATCAGCTTTATAGTCATTTTAGGTAGTTAGCAGCTTTATAAACAGCTCTCCTCAGTAATCTGGAAAAATACTTGTTTGGCACATTGGCTATAGTAGTGCAATGAGGAACAGGTTTACAAAAGATGCTTTAAAATGTCCCATATCTAGAATAACAAAAAACTACCATGAAATAAGCACATGAAATTATAAAAACCACTGACAAAATAGATACATAAAAGAATAATTTGAAAAGAATCAAATCTTCTCAATGTAATAAACTACCAATTTCCCCAAATCAATAAGGAAGAAAGAAGAGAATACATGATATTAAAAACACACAAGAAATTTACAAAATCACAGGACTAATTCAATTAGATGACATTTGTCAAGTAAACCAGAGTGATATCTCATACAATATAATTCCTCAAAAAAGAAATAATCATTGTATTTACCCTGTATTATCATAGTGCAATGATGATTAAAATTTTTACAAACAATTAAAAACAATTTACTCTTTTTAAATAATGGATCTATGGGAGAAATATTATTAACTTTTGCACCATAATGCATGCTGAACTATTTCTAAACTGCTTTCTGTATGACTAATTTAAAGACCTACAAGATGTACATTCTTCAAGTTTCTTACTTTGTAGTCAACACCAATGAAAATGTTTAAGAAGATGAATGATATGTAGGGGAACTTTTAAGATCACTGTATTTTGAGGTTGGTCTAGAATCTCATAATAGAATCTGCCCTTTATTCTTCAAAAAATATATACTTTTGGAATTGAAAATCACCCTCTCAACTGTATATTAGTTCATTCATTCAGGATGCTTTTTTCATTTCTTATACTATTCTAGTAGTAAGATCCAAAGGTAATCAAGACATATTTGGTCTTTTAAAGAGGAATAGTACAAAGGGGGAGGCAAGTATGTACATATCTAGCTAGCTATCTAGCTATTTATATATCTGTGTTTTATACACATACATATGCCTCTAATTATATGACAATCATCATTACTAAAAATTGTGTGTTCTATCACCATATTTATGTCTCCTCTTACAGGAACACATCATTCACAGCAAGAACCAGATAAATCACCCACCCCAGCTGCCTGAATTTCAGGTCTAAAGAGACTTGTTTATTCTTCCACATTTACATTAAGTCCTCCGTATTAGCGGCTTCCTTTACTGCTCATCATATATGGCTCAATATCTTGATTCCTTCATTTGCTTAGATGACTTAACTTATTATTGGTTCTAGGACCTGACCTACGTTTGCACATTGTTATTTCTTCCTATGAGAAAGTGGCCTCTCATCATATGCTAAGCCTGGGAATTTGAGCCCATTGCTGATATATCCCAAGTATACATGAAAAAGGGAGCAAAAAAACATAAAAGTCTAGGAAATTAGAGTAGACAGTGGACTCACATCTTATATAGGAGTTGGGTTCTAAGGATGGTACATGAAGTAAGAGTTGCTTAAGAGGAAGCCAAATTGGAGATGGACACATTGCATCTACATAAATAGTGTCATACAGTCGACACTTCCTCCAGCATTGGAACAGATTTAAGAGAAGATTTTTAAAAATTGGCAATTGTGATATTAAAAGTGGTAACTATACAGTTACTCTATGCACATGTGCACACATTATTTTCAGTATTGACATATATTTACCCCTATAATTTCCCAAAAAACTTAAAAGATATTTACTCCCAGCTAAGCCTGTCCCTTATAAATGAAGCAAATTAAGCCAAGAGTAGCTATGTGGAAGAAACTTGGTGTGTACAGGAACACTTTATCCAGACATAGGGATATGAAAGGAAAAACTGCTTTTAAAATTCAGCAAAATGTAGTTGTATTCATCTAAGTCTTCTGTAACTAGGAAGCAATTAACGATAGTAACTTTAATAGTTAAATGCAAGTTATCAGGAGTGAGCTTTCCTGGGGAACTCACTTTAATTTTGCCACTTGGCTCTGTGAGAATTGCGATAAATTGTTTGACCTCCCATGTATCTATTTTTCTTATGTGAAACTGTTATTGTAAGAATTCATTAAATAAATTCACAAACAGCAGAAAAAAAATCTTACTTGGAAGCTAATAAGCATTCAATAAATACTACTGTTCTGAACTGATATTCATTATTATGTGCTGTGTCTTTCTACAAGTACAGTAAGTTTCTCATTTCAACAAATCATGATTTATAATGAAAAATCAAGAATCCCATAACCATGAGTCCAAAATAAACTTTTCTTTCTCTAAACTATTCTTGTCAGGAATTTTGGTCACAGTGATAGAAAGCTGACAGACCCAAGAAGCAAGCATTTCTCACCTCTTGTCTAATCTCATTTCCTAGAAATTACTGCTTTTAACCAAGGGCCGTGGTACATGCTTGTCATCCCAGGAACTTGGGAGGCTGAGGCAGGAGAATCCCAAGTTCAATACCAGCCTCAGCAACTTAGCAAGGCCCTCAGCCACTTAGCAAGACTCTGTCTCAAAATACAAAATCAAAAGGGCTGGAGATGTGGGGATGTGGCTCAGTGGTTAAGTACCTCTAGGTTGAAGTCCACAATACCAAAAAAAAAAAAAAAGAAAAGAAAAAGAAAAGAAAAGAATTACCAATTATCTCTGTTTTCATACCTTTGTTCTTAATTCTTCCTTTCTTTAACCTCACATTCTATATCTACTTTTTAAAATATTTACCAACCCATTTCCATTATTCTGAAAAAATATAAGAATTGATCTCAGTCACAATGCTTATTTCCTGTCTTTCTAATTCTGTGTAACTTAGTTGTTATCTAAAAGTCATTGGTGTCCATGGAACATGTAATTCATTAGCACTTTTGGTCCCTTATTGGACTCCTGTTCTCTATGACATCCTGCAGCACTGAGCCTGAAGGTTTATGCTTCTTACACTGACTTTCATTTTTACTTGCACAATCTGATGTTTCCTACCAAAAGTATTCATTAAACTGACCACAATCTTTCTAACTTCCAGTAAATTGTTAATTTATTTGCTATGCTCTTTTCCTGTATTTCTACTTGAATGGAATTATAGTGATGATTGCCTTACTATAATGAAAGTTGGTTTTGAGGAGAAAATAGAGAAATGCATGTGCTCATTTCTTATTCTTGAAGTTCATCTAGCTTAGTCTTTCAACAATGTTAGTAATGCAATAAAACTATACATTCAGTAGGGCAGCAACAAAGAAATGTTCACAAGTAAATTATTATTTAAAAGGATAGTTTTTTAAATTTTCCATTTTATAACAATAATATAAATGTGTGAGTTTATATGTCCTTTCTTGAGACAAGTCATATTTATTGTCAGGGAATATAGGATTTCATTATTATTGAGATGTTATTTGCACTTTAATCTCCTTTATTCACTCAAAAATGGCTTACGTCATCTCTAATCTCTATCTTTATCTATGTCTCGTAGGCACACACACACACATATGTGTGTGTTTTCTAGTACCTTTCATGATTTTATAAGTAAGAGAGACAACTGAAATTTCTCATGTCACATATATTTATATGTTTGTATTTTGTAGAAAATGTGTAATTTCTATTGCTCTGTATTGGAAATGTCAGATCAGAACAAAGCAACTGTAAACAAAAAGAAAAAAACAAATTTGCCTTTGTTTATATGCCTATATTTCTACAGATGTGGCTCCTATTAGAGAATATATGGCAAATGAAGAGCTGGAGTTGGAAATATGCCAGGTGGAAGATGGCCAGATTAAATCAGCATGGTTCTATCTAGCTTACATTTTGCAAGTGGAAGTACTAATGATTTTTCTCAAACTTAACTTCATAAACTTGTGTAAAATATAACATTTGTGAATATAAGATTCTCTTGAAAATACTATGACATGGCTGAAGTATATTCCAGGGTCAGTGGGGGAAGAAAAGCAAAGAAAGCAAACAAAGCACCTTTGTGTGAAAAATACATGTCTATGTTTTTTCTATTGCAGGAAATAAAAAAAAAAAGTGTTTCAATCAGGCAACTTCTAAAAGGTGAGCCCAAGGCCATCAGTGAAAGTAAAACAGCAGGATCTCAAGGGGTTTATTAATATACCCATTAATAAACTACTTCTCAAAAGGAGCAAGGTTTCTTAACCGGCAGAATAGAAGTGTTAAACACAAACTCCTCCATCTACATACGTTCCCAAGCATATCACAAAATAGATGTGTTTTCTGAGTTTGTTTTGAAATTCTTATTCTTGGGGCAGTTTGCCTCATGTTCTCAAGCAGCCCAGACTTGGTTGTTCAATTCAGGTGAGCATGCTGTGCTGTACAGATTTTAGAATTCTGAAGTTCACACTAACGCAGCTGAAACCACTCCCTGACTGATCCATCTCCTCCTATACTTCATCATGGCCTCATGGAATTCAGAGTTGGATATGGAAGAGTTGAAATGTAAGAGAAGAGTTGTTACTGATGTGAGAGTTGTTTGTTGCAATGCATTTATTTTTAATTCACTACCCTTTCTTCCCACCTAGGAGCACATTGCCAAACTTTCAAAGATTAAATAGTTCTTATTACAAATGAGAACCCTGATAGAAAATAATTGGTTTCAGTCAACAGCTTCTTTTGCCTTTTATGGCAGACATTTAGCAAAAACTCAAGATAAATGTATAGAAGAAAACATACAGAAATTAACTTCTCTATGCAAGTCCCATAGGACTTTGCTTATCTTTTGACATTGTTTTCTCTCACTTATGATTCAACAACATATGTTACTTATATTGGAATCTGTAGAGTACATTATAATTCAACAAATAGATGCACTAAAATAAACTGCTCATTACAGTTTTCCCCTGAACACAAATCCCAATATTTCAGTAGTTTGGAATTTCCTATTATTTACGTGGTATTGAAAAATCAGTCACAATAAATATGAAAATTTTCACATAGTGTTAATTTCCACTTCAACTATTCGTGATTATTTTTAATCATAGAACACAATTAATTACCAATGAATTCTCAACAGTGTTCTTGCAAAGGGTCTCAGATTGAAAGGTACAGATCCTAAACCCAACACATGGAATATGTGAATTTTGAATTTCTAATCTTGGGGGAATAGTCTCCTTGTCATTTATTTGACCAACTTCCTCTGAAAAAAGCAAGGCATTTATTTAATTTAAAAAATTGATCTAAGTCCTGTAAGGACTTAGATCACTGAATCACACTGGGGCCACTAGACACTGGGCTCACATTTTTAGCATAAGGTTAATTTTTTTTCAACATATAAAGTGACAAGAGGATGCCCATCAACTTTGATAAGAATTCAAAGACTGTAATTTCAAAAGCTGATAATCACATTACAAGGAAATTGAATTTCAAATCAATATTTCTCATCAATCAGTAGATTGATCTATTGTAACTCATCCACCAAATTAACAGGATAATGGAGAAGAAAAGTGTTTTATACATAAATTCTGAAGAAAAGTAAAAATAAGACTTGACAACATTAAAAAAGTCGGTAATTAAAATAAAAGGAAATATTCTAAAACTGATCATGTCCCTACACCAAACTGAAGTATCACAGCAATGCCTAATAGTGAAATATCAAACTCTTTCTTCAAAAAATCAGGAACAAGACAATATTAGATATTTCATGATATTTTTGTTAACATTGTGCTACAGACAGTCATTGCAATATACCAAGCAAGAAAAATAAGTCATAAAGATATAAAAAACAGAATGAAACAATGTTCATAGATGAATGAAACAATGAACATAGATGCCTATGTTCACAGATGGCAATATATAAAATGAAATTTTAAAGTCTATGAATTAATCTCAACTAATAAATGAATTTAGCAATGGAGCTGGATAGAAAATGCATATAACAAATATATTGCTTTTATAAATACTAGTAATAAGAAATTGAGAATGTAACTTTAAAAAATATGTTTGTAATATAATTTAACAACATATTATAATTAAAATAGGATTTATGAAAGATATACATGACTTCTGACTGAAAACTAAAAACACTGCTGAGAGAAGCTGAATTAAACTCAAATAAATGAAGACATATACCATAATAATGAAATATAATTTTAGTTATAGTAATTGAATTTTTCAAGCACAAATTTATAGATTCTTTGAATTCCAATCATAATCCAGAAGCTTTTTTAAATTAAAAATTGATATGCTGATGCTAAAATAAGAAGATTCAAATGACCCAGAGCAGTAACAAATATGAACAAAAACTTAGAGAATGTACTATACTAAATTTCAGCACAAAAACAGAAAAAAAGAAATAGAGATCCAACATTGAACATATTTATTTTGGACAATTAATTTTTGACAAAAAGTATCTAAGTAAATCAATGCTTACAAGAAAATCTTTTAAAAAGCAATTGGATATCCATGTAGGGAAATGAAACTTCAATCCTTAACACTTACTGCTCATTATCAATAATCTGACTTGTACCAAGGACTTATAGGATGAACCAAAACCTACAATGCTTCTAGAGAAGAAGGAGGAGGAGGAGGATAAAGATGAGGAAGAAAAGGAGATGAGTGCAAGAGGAGAAGAATCAAGAACTCAGGAGAAAGAAAGTGTAGAGAAAGATTTAAAAAGCCCCAAAAGCTAATTTTTAAATCAATGATACAATTAAAAATCTAAGAATTAATCTCATCCAAAATGAATTTAGCAAAGCAACTGGATACAAAATATATATAAGAAATATATTGCATTTCTAAATACTAGCAATAAGCAATTGAGAAAGTAAACTTCAAAAATCAGTTTGTAATAGAATTTAAGAACATATAAATGTCCTTAATTTAAGAATTTAAAAATTAAAATAGAATTTATGCAAAATGTAATAGTTAACATGCAAACTAGAATAAAATATTTGAGAGAGTAAGTTTGTTCATGTGTTGGTATATGTTTGCAATATATATGTGAAATTAATATTCAGAAGGCATATTTTAAAATTCTGCAACTTAATATAAAAATAGCAAAGTGGGCAAATTTTAAAAATTTTATACAAGGATTTTGAAATGGACGATAAAGGAGAGTAAGCACACAAAAAGTATTCAGCATTATTATCATCATTAAAGAATTAAAGTTAAATTTCATGAGAATACTTTTTTATGGTAGAAAGGTTAAAATTAAAAAGACTAACTATGATAAGTGTTGGTGATGGTATGCAAGGACCAGTAAACTCAAATATTGCTGATAGGATAAAATGACTTATTGCAAAAATCTATCAATTTCTTACAAAGTCAAAATCCCCTTACCATATGACCCAACAATTTTATTCATAAGGATCACCACTGTCAAATGAAAGAGATGTCCATATAGAGACCAGCATTAGAATGCAGATAGCAGAGCTGTTTATAAGAGCCTCAAACTGGGCAGTACAAAAACCCATCGATACATCAGTAGTAAATATGATAAAGCAATCATGGTCTATTCATCCTCAGGAATAAAATGAAATTCTAAGTTACTGATGTAAGTAACAACTTGGATGAATCTCACAATGAAAAAAAATTGAACAAAACAGTGAATGTTGTGTGTTTTTATTTTTATGAAAATCTAAAACAGGCAAAACTAAACTTTTTGGTAAAAACAAACAAAAAAGTTTATTTCTCCCTTTGTGGAGAAACCGATTAGGAAAAGCTATGAGAAATTTTCTGGAGTGATTTTAATGAGATGTAGAAAACATGCATATATGCATTTGTCAAAATTCATTGATTGTGGGCCTTATGTTTTTAATTTCAATTTTTGTAAAAGAGGTCTAAATATCTGCATGCAAATGTTGAAAACTAGCTTATGGATTTTTTCACAGTGATATATATGTTATATATATCATATCATATATGTTATATATATCATATATATATATCATACACACACACATGGTTTGTAAATTCTGAAATTACCTTTTTTGTATCCTAGCCTACCTAGAGAAAATGAATAGACTGAGAAAAAAGTGTTCCTAGTTTCTTGTTGTTAGGGAAAATTTTTCTATAGTTAAAAGTGAGGAAAGTGAAAAATGTATTCTGTCATCTTGGATTGGAAATGTGTGGATCAGTAAGAATAAGGGGTTTGTGTTTGGTTGAAGGAGTTCAGAAAGAGTGAGAAAGCGCTCAGATTTTTCTTCCAGGAGAGCCTAGAACCAATGTCGCATCAGTTTTGAAAACACCTAAGATTCAGATTTTCATTTCTAGATAACATCCGGGCACTGAAAGAAGCCAGAGACCCTTGGAAGAAATACTGATTCCAGGTTTGAGTCATAAGAATTAGAAAGTGAGCCTAAAAACATTGTTTGAGAAAACAAAACAGTGAAAAAATGAGGGTTAACATGGCCTTGGAACACAGGAAGTAGTTCATGGCGGCTCCCACTGGCCTATGCTGGGAGAATTGATTATCAAAATGAATAGTGATATTGACTAATTATCATTGCATAATAATACTTATGTGAATGAATAAAGAAAAATAAACAAGAAGAAAAATACACCAAATACTAAATATTAGATGTTTGAATGTGTTATAAAAACATCCACTGATGATGTAAAAAACAGGGAATTTGACTCTAAGAGGGCCTTCCTACAAATTATTTTTTAACAAAAAGAAGATATATATAAAAACACAGTCAGAAATCCAAGTGTACATAACTGTAAATGAATACTGAAATTTAATAACAATAAACTTATTATGTCCCCCTGGATAGAATGATGTGAGAAGGCCACATCACATTTGTGATATTCTTAACAAAATGCATATTACCTGAATCTAATCAAGAGGAAACATCTAGAAACTTAAATTGAGAGGTCTTCTACAAAATAGTTGACCTTATCTCCAAAATATTACTGTATACGTTCTAAGGAACTATCCTAGTAACAAATCAAACCAGCTACAGGTAAAAACAGATTTCAAATCAGTCCATGACTAGTACAAATTAATACTATAAAGGTAATTATTGTGACGTTCGAATAATGACTCAATTCCATGATAGTACTTTTTCTGTATTTTTAAAATGTTTTTGATAACTGTCCCATGGATGGATATATAAGAGATTGTCCTTGTTTTTAAGAAATGCACACTGAATATTAGGGTTCAAGTGTGTGCATAATGCCTTTAATTTACTTGCAAATGGTTCAGAGTAATATACACATATATGTAAGCAGGTATGTAGAGACAAAGCAAAACGAGGAACTCTGATCTAAGCATCCATGAAAACCGTGTGTAACATTTCTGAAAGCTTCTGTAAATCTGAATTATACCAAATTCAAAATTTTGAATTATAAACAAGGAAATATTTAAGACAAAATTTGTGATAATGGCAGGATTATGAGATAAGTGAGAAACCTGAAGATGGCTTCTAAGTTACAGAGACAGCTGGTTCTTAAATGTTGCAGCATTTCACATCATTCATTTTACTGTATTTCCCGACTTCTCTAGACACTTCCTACATTCTTTATGTGTCATATCACACATGACACAAAAAGAAAATTTCGGCATGTAAAAAGTTCAGATGAAACAATTGCTTCATCCATCATTAGAAGCTTCTTACAATAAGCTTTATGTTATTGTTCACCAGAGTGAAGAGTCATTCTAAAAACCTCAGTAGCATAAAGTAAAAATAGATAGATAATGGGTAATTCATTTCAAACTACAAATGATAGGGGATACTGACTTTGCTGCCCAGCTGCAATGATAATCTGAGTCCTGAAACACTACTCAGCATCACAGGTATTAGTTGTCCTTTTGGCACAGTGCATTGTTTTTCCACAACATGATTTTCCATTTCCAAACATGAAGTATTTTTGTTTTTGCATATATTTTGTGCGTAATGCCTCAATTTCTGTTTGTTGATTTTGTTTTTTCATCAGTGGAAATCACTAGCATTTGCTATTACTTTCATATTTTGCTATCATTTGACTTCACTGAGCTACTTACAATAGTAGTGAAAGAGACTCAGCCCATAACTCACCTTGCTAGACTGATAAATAACCACAAAGCCACTGTTTTACATTATTTGAAATACAAGTGCAATGCCAAATTGTTTTGGACTGGAAATAAGTTCTGGAATTATTCTCCTTATATCAAGATTTGAAAAAGATTATTTGAAAATAGATATGTGAAACTATCTTGGGCAGTCCCTCTCTTCTGGAAAAGATTTTTAACAATCACTTCTGATAAAACATCATAGGTGTATGTGGCTGCCTTTCTTATGGCTTAGAAAGAGATACTAACTTTCCATTTGTGCTAGAGGATTTATGGTAAACACTTTTCAGATGCTTAAATGTATTGATTGATGTAACCAAAATAAAAGTCATTTTCTTTTCTTGCTGCTGAAGTAGTCATTTGCGCACAAGAGATTGGATACATATATTGATTTAAATAATTTGTCTAAATTGCAGTGAGTAACTATCTTAGAATTAATTTGATTTTAGCAGAAAGAAAAGTGATTTTTTTCTGAAGAAACTTTATTCTCCTTAAACAGAGAGCTCTGGGGACAGGGTAAAGAAAGCAAACTTTTCAAATTCTGCACATAAGGAACACTAAACAGAGCAACTGAAAGCAAGTGTTTATTTTTCCATGTTGAACCCCATCATAATCAGGTTATTTCACCTAAATTAACACACCTCTTCATTTTAGGCCCCATGCAACTAAATGAAAGTTAAAAATTCCTTATTACTAGTAAGTAGCAATTTTCATCAAATCAGTCTTAAGAAAAATAACACAACTATTAACAAATGTACAGTATAGGGTGTTGAATGTTTATTTCAAGTGTCCCATAAAATATTCCAAAGTTGAAAAATGTAAACAACTATTTTAAAAAGATTTTGCAGCTGATCATTGCAAATATCTTCTACTTTCTTATAAACTGGTACCTCTATTTTCAAAGTAAGATATCCAATTCAAATTGTCAAGGTTGTTCATTATCTTAATTCAAATCTTATTATTTGTTTGACACTACTGTATTTTATTATTTTTTTAGGTCTGAATCCTGATAAGAAACAAAAGACCAAGTTTTATCTTTGATTAAAAATATACATATTATGTTAACTTTCCTTTTTTAGAATTAATGAATGTAATCAATAGCTATGTAGTCTTCATAATTATCTCAGTAATGACTCACTGGAAATTATATGTCTAATTTGAAAATTGCCTCAAGAAATTTTTTTCATCTCATCACAACTAATAACCATATGATATTGCAGAACACATGCATCTCAACTACCAGTTAAATTAACACTAGTGTAATGAGGTCAGTGATCATACTCAGAATTTATACCTACACTGAAAGTGTAATTAGAGTCCAACATGTATATGTTGCTTAGTATCTACTCATGTACCAAATCCTTCCCCTTCCTTTTTTCTTCTTTTATGTATGCATAGGGTGCTCAATATGTGTGTGAAATTCACTGAAAGTACTGCTGCACATGGCTGTAACTATATAAATGATAAAGGAAACATCTTTTTCAATTAAGTGATGAAGCCAAGTTTGAGGGAAGAAAATAAAATTGGAAAAGAGTCAAAATCTTATTTTCAGTTGACCCAGAACCTATGTATTAGGAATTGCTCAGAATAAATGCATCATTTTTCCTTAGAATAAAAGCATCATAAAAATTATATAAATTACATAAAATACATGAAATCATTTCTATTAGCATAAAATACTAGAAAAAAATAGTGAATAAGAAAGAGTAGAATTTAGGAAGATATATCATGACATTTTAAATGTAGATTTTATATTTATGTATGTGCATATAAATCTAGAAAATATGTCATTATGTGGGAAATGTTTATGTTCACTGGTAAGTGAAAAATAAGGGAAAAAATAGGTCCAGGTGTATATATGCATATATACATATAAATATACAATAAACTAAACTTCCCTTTTTTTCCAATGGTGTGTTAGTATGACAAATTTATTGTGTAGCATATTATAGCATCAAATTCCAATTATAGTTCAAATTCCAATAACACTAGCTTTTACCACCATGAGTGACAAAATTTAAGAATTTACCCAATGTTTCCCTCTGTTGTTTAAATGTTTCTGCTCCAAAATTCAGGTGTTGCCAATATCATAGTATGGAGAAGTCAGGTATGTAAGAGGTCATTAGCCAACGAGGCTTTATCCCCAGTTAGCATAATTAAGGTTATTTTAAAAGAAGTTCCATGTGTTTAGTTCGCTCTTCTCCACTTCTCTCTTCTCCACTTCTCTCATGTATAGACAGCAAAAAGACCCTCAGTAGACACCAGAAGTCAACATGCTGATCTTAAACTTTTTTGCCTCCAGAACTATGAGAAATAAATTTCTGTCTTTTGTAAAATATCTAGTCTGAATTATTAAGTGACAGTAGCACAAAGAGGCTAAAGCACCTGCTCACCCATTGTATTCTACAGGAGTATCTGAAAGCCAGGGAAGAGTCTCAGATTCTCACTTACTAGCAGAACTGTTTCTGTAGTGGTGAATTGCCAAGTCCATTGCTCTTCTTTAATGTCCATTTGTTTTGCAACTCTGCTCCTGACATACATAGGTCATCAAGTTTGCAGCCACCACTGTCATTTTTATTCCGTGTCTATTACAATGATCTGTAGTCACTCGGTGTTCTTACCACTGTCCTTACCGCTAGCAATACCAGGGGTTTACTGATATACTCTCTTAAAGTATTCTTTCTGAGACAGACCCATGCTCTATCCCACAGTACAAAGGACATATTTTATTTAAAAAAATGATCTACAATTTGAGTACTATAACACATTAATATAGGTAAAATCAGTGTTATAGATCATCATTAAAATTTTTAGTTAAAAAGCAAAGTATCAAAGAACAGCCCATCACAGCAAGTAAGAGTAAGGTTACTTTGCAAGGCTTTTATATGTTAAATTGGGTTTTTCCCTCCAAAGGGATCCTATAGCTTATTCCAACCAAGTAGTAATATTAATAATTCATATTTACAGACAACTTTATATTGATATTTTAATGTAATCATGAGAAATAAATGTATTAGAACTTTATTAAGCCAACGTTACCCTCTGAGGTGCTTAATTTTAGGTGACAACTTGACTAAATTAAATACCTAGAGAACTGGTAAACATTATTTTTGGATGTGCCCATGAGGGTGTTTCAGAGGAGATTGACCCCTGAGTCAGTGGACTAGGAGGGCACTAAGGAATGGATCCAGTGGGACAGGAATGGATAGAACAGAAGGCACATAAAACAATTTTCTTTCTCCATCCTGAAGCTGGGACTCATTCTTGCTTTCCTTCCTTTGAATATCTGAAGTCCAGGCTCTCCAACCTTTTAACTTGAGGATTTACACCAGCAGACCCTTAAATTCTCAGGCCTCCAGCCTCAGATTGAAAATCACATTGTCAGCTCCCCTGGCTCTAATTCTTACATATTTGGACTAAGACACCCTACCAGCATCCTGGGTTTCCAACTATGGACCTTTTATTGTGGAACTTTTCAGCTTACCTAATTACAAAAATCAATTTATCCTAATATATTTCCATTCATCTATCTATCTATCTATCTATCTATCATCTATCTATCAATCTATCTATCAATTCTGTTGGTTCTGTCTCTCTGCAGAACCCTGGCTAATGACACTCTAAGAAAGTGGAAACTAAGACATTTCAAATAACTTGTCCTAGGTCACAGTTCCAGGTGGTGATGGATCTGCAACTCAAAACTGCTCCAAACCAAACAATATTTGTAGTCTTGACTGGCATCCTTATTGCTCCTGAACTCTATGTTACAGTAAAGATTTTAGCAAGTGTTCAGTGATAGCCAATTAGTTTGCTTTAAATATGTGGAAGTTATTGCTTCTCTCCATAAGTCAAGCTAAAGATTTCATTTCTGAGTTGGACAAACTCTATTCACAAATATGTATGTCTCTAAAGACTAGGAATATGTACCAAAATCTTATAATATTTTTAGGTTTTCTCTAAATTGTGGGATTCTCTAGTTTTTTCTAAGTTCTAATTTTTCTAAAACTAAAATCTCTAAGTCGGCAGAAAATAAAGGAATGCTTTATTTTCAGAGACCTTGTTTTTATTTTCCCTATGCAGAATATGACCAATATATTTTAACAAAGGAAATTAATATTTAATTTATAGTAGCAAAAAGGAAACTGGCTAGAACCCCAAAACACAGTGGCAATAATTTTGTTTTCCAAAATCTCTTCTAGCCATGTTAGATTTCTGTTATATTTTGAAAAAAAAAATACTTGTAAAATGATGCTGTTTGACTTTTACACCTGTGGTATAATTTTGATACCATAATGATCCTGACTGACATCAAAGAATCCGACTGCTTTGTCAGTTTGAGTCATTGTCGTGTCAGAAACATGACTGACTCACTAGTGACAAATGACAAAACCTCCTACAAAACCTCCATTGAATCATGGAAAACGTGCAGCTAATAATTTGAGAAACACTTATTAGGACCTTCTGTGTGTCAGGTACTATTTAAAATGAAGAAGAATTTTGCTTATTTTGCTATTCTAAATGGTCTACAGGAGATTTATTACTGTTATTTAAATGATTTAAAATATCTATAAAAATAGTTGAATACAATTGTGTCAATAAAAAAATCTAAAATATTTTAAATACCCTCAGCATAAATATTGGGGGAAAAGAAAGAAATTAAATTAAAACATTTAAAAAGCCGGGTGTGGTGACCCACACTTATAATCCCAGCTACTCGGGAGGCTGAGGCAGGAGGATCACAAGTTCAAAGTCAGCCTCAGCAATTTAGCGAGGCCCTAGGCAACTTAGTGAAACCCTGACTCTAAATAAAATATAAATAGGGTTGGGGATGTGGCTTAGTATTTAAGTGCCCCTGGGTTCTATCCTCAGTACCACAAAAAATAAATAAATAAATCTAAAAAAATAAAAAAAAATTAAAGATTAAAAGTGATCAATAAAAGTGAGAAAATATTAGCAATATCAGTTATAAGAGGGAAAAAATCAAATAAAATACTGAGAGTGGGACAATAAAAAATTATACCTGTTATACTCTAACCCTAACTGTACACTCACTATTTCTTTCTTATTGTATATTTGAGGACTATGCCCTTAATTCATTGTTATATTCTAAAATATGTGTGCACATGTGCCTTTGGTATACTTGGAAGCACACATTTACTTAGTGCTATTAGGCAATGCTCTAAGTACTTTATAAACTAAGTATTTTCCTACCTAATTTTAATCCTGAGGTTATTCTTTTGAAGTTTAGAGTAAATGTGTGCTTATGCCTGGGTATGTATATGAATGTGAATGTGTGTGTTGCATGTTTTTATATAGATATAAAGATAAACTATGTTCATATATTCTAAATAATCTGTTAAATGTGGAATTTATTAATTATGAAATCTATTAAAGAAGATGCATTAAAATGTTATTTTAAATGGAAAACCTTAAAAAATATTTTTTCTAAACTAAAGACAGCATCAGAGATGTTTTAGCACTTCCAAACACTATTTAGCACTTTTAATTTTTTATTATGAAAACAATACATTTTTAATGGCATTATTTGAAATTCCATTTTTGCAAATAAGTGTTTCATGCAAGATATATAGCTGTATGATAATAATCTTGCAACTTTTACTTGTAGTACTATTGGTGGGAGTTTGAAATTTTTAATCAAAGAAATACACATATGGAATCTTAAGGACAGCTCTTAAGGCATTCAAAAGTGGATAGAAAAGGAATGAAACTTAAGAGAATAAAAAAAAAAACACTCTAAGAGAAATGATTAATATGCTCATCTGCCAAAGAGTGAATCTGAAAGAAGAAATACTATCTACATACTCCTAATTTGGGAACAACAGCTTAAGGATTAGAATTGATAAATTATAACTGACATTAAAGGTTTAACCACAGTAAGCTAAATAACTAAGTCCCTAAGAAAATCAGAATACTATAGGCCTCTCAGCAAGGGCTTTATTAGAAAAACAGACCTCATCATTTTGAAGAAAATGGTCTAAAGGTTCAAAACTGTAATTCTCTCCATTTCTGTTTGTATGGAAACAAGAGGCATTTTTTAAATTGTAAAGACAAGCATGGTAAAAATGCTCTGACTCCTATCAATATTTATAAATTTAATGATCTGTGTGGATATTTCATATTTAGAAATGTTAAGAACCAAAAGGGTTAAACGACAGTTTTTGATTCATATGAAATGCTTTTGGTCATAATTCCCTAAATAAACAACTAAAGTCATCATGATAAAAACAAAAATAATAGAAGAATACAAACCAAATCATTAACCACAACCTGAACCCCACTAAATGACGGTTTTAAACCCAAATGTGAGCATTCCTTTCATTTGTCAAGAATGCACTAAATGTTAACTAGGTGCCAAAGCTATGGATATATTAGGTAAACCCACTTCAACTATTGTTTTAGAGAATATTGCCTGAGTTGAGAAAGTGAGAGGAGAGAGAAAAGAGAGAGAGAGAAAGAGAATATGAATTGTTTGTCAAAGCTCTGTCTACCAAGATTTGTCTGGTTAACAATGCTTTGATACCTGAAAATATCTTTCCTACTTAGAGGAAATTGGAAAAAACTATTGACTCCCCCTTAATTTTAAAGGTTTTATTCCTCAAGTTGTGTACCATGTATCACCTGTAATAAATTTTGTCTGGCACAAGGAAAATGTAGATGACTGGTATCTTCAAAGTCTCCTAGTAGTGAAGACTCCAGGAATCTACATTTGAAATAAAAACTTCAAGAAATTGCTGTGTAATGGTGTTTTGAGAACCACTAGTCAAGTCAATACTGAAGTTTAAAGATGTTACTGGAATAAAAGAAGAGATAGGAAGGTAACCAATCAGGTTTCTGAGGTAGCGGGCCAAGCAACGGACACAAAATCTGAGACCATTGTTTGCAGTGAGATTTTAGACAGGAATATTCACTCATTATGATTCACCCAGAAACCAGTAATAAGAGTTCAGGTAGGTTGACTGGTGGGTAGTCTATATGTTCATTGAAAGTGATATTGAAGCTCCTGGGATCCATAAGTATGCAGGAATTTGTAACCTCTTACAGCCTTTCGGCCCCTCCCCAAAAGTCTCTTTCATAGTACATAATTTGGGAGCAAGAAAAGCAACTGCTATAGGAGGGGTAAGAAATTCCACTGGGACCTATCTCCTTTATCTCCACAATGGAGCCACAGTTTGATTTGTGGGGTCCTAGAAAATATAGAATATACACATAGTGC
Source organism: Glaucomys volans (assembly GCA_020662805.1). NCBI lineage: Eukaryota > Metazoa > Chordata > Mammalia > Rodentia > Sciuridae > Glaucomys > Glaucomys volans. The sequence goes on from JAJEJO010001259.1 coordinate 64,800, forward strand.
GTTGTTAAAAATAAATTATAACCAGAGAAAGGTATCAGACAATGGAACCTCTACTTCTAAGAAAATAGCAGATATAAACATTGTTCCAAAGCTAGCAAGAGAACTACATGAGACTCCAAGACACAGTGTTTGCTTAAGACTAAGACTTATTCAGGAACATACAAAATACTCTTCCCATGACTTAGATAAGAGGTGTCCCCTACAAACATCCTGTGTTAATGCTAAAATGTTCAGGTGCAAAAAGATCAGATTGTGAGAGCTGTAACCTAATCAGTGGATCAATGTATTTGATGGATTAATAATTTAAAGAACTACTTTCAAATACTGAGTGGCAATGGTAGGCATGTAAGGCATGGCTGGAAGGGAGGGTCATTAGGTGCTTGCCCTTAGAGGCTATTATCTTGACACCTGGCTTCCTTCTCTTTCTGTTTCCTGAATACAATGAGAGGAGCAGCTTTCTTCTCCCATGTCCTTCTTTGATGATGCTAGGTCTCAGGACCAGAGAAATGGTGTTGGCAGATCATGAACTGAGATATCTGAAAGCATAAGGCCAAATAAACTTTTCCTCCTCTTATATCTACTATAACCCTCAACTTTTCAACATCCACAAAACCAAGCTACCATATTTCCAGCAATAAGCAAATTCCAACATTTTGACCCTTGCAATGGTCCAACACAAGAAGAAAGCTGGAATTAAACTTGGACTAGACTTTGAAGATAATAAATTAAAAAAAACATAAAAGAAAAATCTTTGAGGAACCATGCACTGCCTTTAGGATAAGGTGTAGTCACTTACCATGATGAAGGCAGTTTGAAGCCTCTTAGGCACTGAAATTCACCAGAGGAACAAAAAAATCATCTAGGACTTGGGTGCAGCTCAATGGTAATGGTAGACTGTGTGCTTGCTTGGCATGAGAAAGGGCTGTTAAATTCATAGCCAAAATAATAATAATAATAATTATAGTTTTAAAAAAGGAAAAGAAAAAGAAAAGGAAGAATAAAACAAAGAACCCTTAAACTCAGCCCAGTGCCGAAAAATACTAATTTATCCCTCATAAAGAAGTAGTGGAAGAATAGGTATGACTATTAGAAAACAGATCGCCTCTATGTCTGCTGTCAAATACAACATCTGATTGTTAAGAAACAGGTACAAGTCTTATTAAAATCAAAAAATTAACACACTGCCAAGAAACAAAGCAATCAGATTCAAACTCAGAAAACAAAAGTGTTGTAACTATATGACAATAAATCACATTCTGAGGCATATCATAGTCCAAATTCTAGAAACAATTATAAATAGGAAATTAAAAATGCAAACAGAAAAAATAGAGTTGTTTCATTATAAAGAAACACAGATAAAAAATAGAAAAGTTTTCTTGTCAGAAACCACAGATGCCAAAAGACAATAAATGGGTTGATATTTTACAGTGCTGAAAGAAATTAAGGAGAAGGAGGATATCCCTTATTCATGGATCAGAGGACTTAATATTATGATGAAAATACCCCCAAAATTGATCCACAAATTCAGTGCAATTCTTCTCAAAATACTAGTTGAATTTACTATGTGTTTTAGTCAGTTTTTTCGCTGCTGCAACTAAAGGACCTTACCAGAACAACTGTAGAGGAGGGAAAGTTTATTTGAAGGCTTTTGGTTTCAAAGGTGCCTTTAGACAACAGGCTTCATTCCCTGGGGATCAAGGTGAGGCAGAACATCATGGCAGAAGAGTGTGGCAGAAGGAAGCAGCTCACATGGTGATCAGAAGGCAGAGAGAGTCTCCACTTGCCAGATACAAATACATACCCCAAAGCCACACCTCAGTTCCCAGCCACACCCTACCACTTCAGTTATCACTCAGTTAATCCAATCAGGATTAATTCACTGGTTGGGTTAAGACTATTATAACCCAATCATTTCTCCTCTGAACCTTCTTCATGCATTGCCTCACATGAGGTTTTGGGGGACACCTCACATTCAAATCATAACACTGTGGAAATTGACATATTTGTCCTACAATTCACACATAAATGAATCATGCCAGAATAGCAAGAAAACTGGGGGCAAAAAAGTTGAGAACATATAATTCATGGTTACAAACCTCCAGCAAAAGCAAAATGTATAGTAATCAAGATTATATTTTATGGTCATAAGAATACCAGCCAATGGAGTAGAAATGAAAGTCTAGAAATAAACTCTCATACATGTGGCAAAATGACTTTAGACTCAGTATAAAAACACAGGTACTGGGAAAGAATAATCTTCAACAAATGCTGCTGTAGTTAGTTACTTAGTATCCAAATGTAAAAGAATGGAGTTGGAGCTCGGGATATAGCTCAGTTGGTAGAATGCTTGCCTAGCGAGCATGAGGTCCTGGGTTCGATCTCCAGCACCGCAAAAAAAAACAAAACCAAACAAACAAAAGAATGGAGTTGTACTTCTATTGCATACTGTTAAAATATTAACTGAAGCTGAATTAAAATCTGAGTTTAAGACCTCACACTATAAAACTTCTACAAGAAAATACAAGTGTATGTCTTTGTGGGTTTGGATTAAGCAATAATTTCTTAGATGAGTCTTAAATAATAAGCAATCGAAAAATAAAAAAAATAAATAAAAGATGAATTTAATCTGATTTAAAGCTTTGGTGATTCAAAGGATGCTACCACAAAGTGGTAAGACAACTCACAGAATGGGAAAAAATATCTGTAAGGCCACATATCCAGTACATATAAAGAACTAAAATTTAGCAATCAAAATACAAACAACTCAATCCAAAGGCAAAGGCCTGCAAAGGCAAAGGGCTGCAAATAGACATTTCTCCAAAGATGTATGGTCAAGAAGCACAAGAAAAGGTGAGGACATTGTTAATCATTAGAGAAACACAAGGCAAAACCACAGGATACACTTTACTCTTGTTATAGGGCTCCATTAAAAGGGGGGAATTTAAAGAAAGACCCAACCATCTTTTTCTCTGACCTGCTTTTCTAAATTATTTCTTCATTTAGCTTCCACCCAGCAGCCATCTCACCCTGAAAATGGCAACTAGCCCCCTCCTTCAGCAATAACAGCAATAGGAGATTGTCAGCAGGAAACCAATATAACCATGGAATAAACCACACCTGCTACTAGATTGCACCCTGACCAAACTGCTACCTACATGCACAATTCTTGGCTTCCTGCTTTTGTTCTTCCCTGTGTAGCCCAAGAGCTATTGTCAAAATGGGAAAGAGAGGGGACTTTTTTTTTTTTTTGCTTTAATTAATTAATTAATTAATTTTTCTGAACTAGCTGTCTTCCCAGTTAGATCAAGTCAAGAATAAATTCCTTTCCTGCTTCACCACAGTTTCTCCTTGTTAACTGGATTCAACAAATGGCAGATGATCAGAACTGATGCTCCAGAGTCAGGCCTCCCACAGTGAGTCAACACTCCACAGCTATAATAAAATTAAGAAAAAGAAAGGAAAATAAATGTTGACAAGGATGGAGGAAATTGAAACTATCATTGCTGGTGGGACTGTAAAATCAAGCAGCTGCTTTGGAAAGCAGTGTAGTTCTTTCATAAAATAAGCATAGATTTACCATATGAGACACCAATTCCACTCCTAGGTATATATCCAAAACAACTGAAAATTCTATTTGTTCACAAATAGAATTTACTGGAAGCTTTACAAAAGTTTACTCATAATGAAAGAACCCAAATTTTAATTAAACGAGGTACATACACACAATAGATTAATATGCAATTCCAAAAGGAAATGAAATATGTGATACAGTATAAATGAACTTTGAAAACATGCTAATTTAAAGAAGCAGATCAAAAAGGACATATTCTGTATAATTTCATTTATACGTAATGCCCGAAAATGGCATACCTACAGGTTCAGACAGTAAATTAGTGGTTGCCAGTGGTAAGGGGAAGGTACTTGCAGAGAGACTACTAGTGTGGAAGTTTTTTAAGGGGGTAATAAAAATGTTCAGGAATTAAGAAGATGATTAGAAAATCTTACGAATATACTAAAAACACACATTAATGGTGAATTTTATGATATATGAATTTTATCTCAATTTTAAAAAGTATTTACTTGCTAAAGTTAAACAATAGACAAAATTTGCCATAAGAACTCAAAACATAATAATGTTGAAATTGGTATGAGAATATAAGAAAAGTTGACTTCAGAAGAAATATTACTGTGCTTGAAATGACTATTAGAAATTAATAAAATTATAAATTATCTAAAAATATATTAAAATATTAATACCTATGCTTCTCCAAAGAGTTGAAACTATATGAAGCAGAAATGATGGAAATGAGAGGAGAAATAAAAAAGGCACAAATATATTTCTATAAAGAATGGCATTGTTTTTTCTGTAATAGAAATGAACTTTAGTCAAAAAATTGGGGAGAAAATCAGTCATTTATAAATGACCTGAAAACCAGTGTTACCCAATTTGACCTTCTTGGTTTTAAAGAACACTTTACCCAATGTAGAATACATATTCTTCTCCAGGGGACAAGGAATATTTATTCACATACTCTGTATTAAACCTTTAAAAATAAAAATTTAAACATTCAAAATAATACACGCAATTCAAAGATTAGGTTCTAAGATCACTAAAAAAATAGAAATCCTAGGTCCTTGATCCATTTTGAGTTGAGTTTTGTACAGGGTGAGAGATATGGGTTTAGTTTCATTTTGCTGCATATGGATTTCCAGTTTTCCCAGCACCATTTGTTGAAGAGGCTATCTTTTCTCCATTGTATGTTTTTGGCTCCTTTGTCAAGTATGAGATACCTGTATTTATGTGGGTTTGTCTCTGTGTCCTCTATTCTCTACCATTGACCTACCTGTCTATTTTGGTGCCGATACCATGCTGGTTTTGTTACTATTGCTCTGTAATATAGTTGAAGGTCTGGTACTGCGATACTCCCTGCTTCACTCTTCTTGCTAAGAATTGCTTTAGCTATTCTGGGTCTCTTATTCCTCCAAGTGAAATTCATTATCGCTTGCTCTATTTCTGAGGGCTGTCACTGGGATTTTAATTGGAATTGCATTGAATTTGTATAGGACTTTTGGAAGTATGGCCATTTTGACAATATTAATTCTGCCTATCCAAGAACATGGAAGATCTTTCCATCTTCTCAGATTCTCTTTAATTTCTTTCTTTAGTGTTCTGTAGTTCTCATTGTAGAGGTCTTTCACTTCTTTTGTTAGATTGATTCCCAAGTATCTTATTCTTTTTGAGGCTATCGTGAATGGTATAGTTTTCCTAATTTCTCTCTCAGAGGATGCATCGCTTATGAATAAAAATGCATTTGATTTATGAGCATTAATTTTATATCCTTCTATGTTACTGAATTCATTTATGAGTTCCAGAAGTTTTCTGGTGGAATTTTTAGGACCTTCTAAATAGAGAATCATGTCATCAGCAAATAGGTATAGTTTGAGCTCTTTTTTTCCTATTTGTATTCCTCTAATTTCTTTGGTCTTTCTAATTGCTCTGGCTAGAGTTTCAAGGACAATGTTGAATAGAAGTGGAGAAAGAGAACATCCCTGCCTTGTTCCAGTTCTCAGGGGGGAATGCTTTCAATTTTTCTCCATTTAAAATGATGTTAGCTGTGGGATTAGTATAGATAGCCTTTACAATGTTAAGGAACATTCCTACCATCCCTATTTTTTCTAGCATTTTGAGCATGAAGAGGTGCTGTATTTTATCAAATGCTTTTTCTGCATCTATTGAAATAATGATGTGCTTCTTGACTTTAAGTCTGTTGATGTGGTGAATTACATTTATTGATTTCTGGATGGTGAACCAACCTTGCATCTCTGGGATGAAACCCACTTGATCATGATGCACTATCTTTTAATATGCTTTTGTATGTGATTTGCTAAAATTTTGTTAAGAATTTTTGCATCCATATTCATTAGGGATATTGGTCTTAAATTTTCTTTCCTCGATGTGTCCTTCTCCGGTTTTGATATTAGCTTCATAGAATGAGTTTGGAAGGGTTCCCTCCTCCTGTATTTCATGAAATACTTTGAGGAATACTGGAATGAGCTCTACTTTGAAGGTCTTGTAGAACTCAGGTGTGAATCCATCTGGTCCTGGACTTTTCTTTGTTGGTAGGCTTTTGATGACTTCTTCTATTTCATTGCTTGAAATTGATCTATTTAAGTTGTGTATATCCTCCAGATTCAGTTTGGGTGGCTCATATGCCTCTAG
>JAJEJO010001259.1:71419-262973 GCA_020662805.1 Glaucomys volans
AACCTGTTGATGTCTTCCAGGTTTTCTATTTTGTTGGAGTATAAATTTTCAAAATAGCTTCTAATTATGTTGTGTATTTCATTAGAGTCTGTTGTGATATTTCCTTTTTATCACGAATTTTAGTAATTTGAGTTTTTTCTCTCCTTCTCTTCATTAGTGTGGCTAAGGGTTTATCAATTTTGTTTATTTTTTTCAAAGAACCAACTTTTTGTTTTGTCAATTTTTTGAATTGTTTCTTTTGTTTCAATTTCATTGATTTCTGCTCTGATTTTAATTATTTCCTGTCTTCTACTACTTTTGGTGATGTACTGTTCTTCTTTCTAGGGCTTTAAGTTGTAATGTGAGGTTGTTTATTTGTTTACTTTTCATTCTTTTATTGAAGTGCTCCATGCAATGAATTTTCCTCTTAGCACTGCTTTCATAGTATTCCAGAGATTTTGATATGTTGTGTCATTGTTCTTGTTGATCTCTAAGAATTTTTTTTTATTTTCCCCCCAATGTCTTCTGTTATCCATGCATTATTCAACAGCATATTATTTAATCTCCAGGTGTTCAATATCAGGAAAAAATCTCAATATTTGTAAAACATACATTTCTAAATAACAGATGGCTGAAAATCTCTAAGAATTTAAAATATATCTTTAACTGAATAGAAAAGAGGGCACAGCATATAAAATTTATGATATGCATCTAAAATAGTGGACAGGCAGAAATTTAATGCTCATATTAGTGAAAAAGATTGATCGTACTTAAATCTGTAACCTAAGCTTCCATCTAACAAATTAAGATAAAACAAATATAAACTCAAAGGAAGCAGTAAAAAGAAAATAATAAGGTAACAGCATCAGTCAATTAAACTAAATACAGAAAAATAATTGAGAAAACTGGTCAACCAAATGTTCCTTATTTCTTTTTAAAAATTCATAAAATTGATACCACTTCAGCCAAATGGAGTAAGAATAAAACAAGGTACATCATTACAGATCCTGAATGATAAGAATATTATAAATAAATATATGCATACATTTGACAATTAACAAGAAATGGTCCAACTATTGTCTTTCTCTCTCTTTTTCTACTGCTGGGCCTCCTGCATGCTAAGCAATGCTCTACTCCTGAGGCACACCCCAAGACCCACCACACAAACACTTTTGAATGGACAACATCATTCTGTTTAGTCCTCTTAAAGAAAATACATTTGTAATTACAGTCCATCAGTAAATAGAACATCAGTTCAAAGTGATTTAGAAGACAAATTCTACTAAACATTTAAGGAGGAAATATTATCAAAGTGACACTATTTTTAAAAAGAAAAAAGAAAAAAGGAACACTTCTCAATGCATTGTACAAGTTCATCAATATCTGAAAACACAAGCCAAATAAAATCACTATGAGAAAGGTACATAATGGACCAATAACCTTCATTAGTATGAATGAAAAATGTTCAACAAAATATTGTCAAAATATATCCAGTAATAATAGGAAAACAATTACATCAAGGCCATGTGGGATTTAGTCTAGGATTATATGATTGTTTCAACAATCATAAAGCAATCAATATGATCTGTCATACCAACAGTTTAAAGAAGTACATAATTATCTCTATAAAAACAGAAAAAGCATTTGAGAAATTTAATATTCACTTGTGCTGTATCTTTGCACTTGATAGAAATCTAACAAAGGTAAATTGAATGAGTAAGTCAAACTGGTCATTAAAACTCTAACAACAGGGTTGATTTAAGTTTTTATTTTAGTATTTTTTTTTATTTACTATTTTCAAAGTACAGCCTTTGTGTAGTTAAAGCAGGTGTTACTGAGCTAGTTTGAACATTGGCAACAAGTGAAGACTCTTGAATGAGAGAATCTAAGGATGATAATAAAATTAGACATACATAGAATATATGCATGTGTGTACACACATTCATATTGTGAGAGAAAGAGGGGCAAGGAATAAATACACGAATTTGTATAAATATTAGGGAAGCATGAATTTGAATAAATAGTAGGAAATAAAATGTACTAAGTTAAAAAAAAATTAATACCACATATTATTTTACTAAGATTACTCTGAAATGTTCACATTTTTCCTGTTTTCAAATGAAATTGATGTATATTAAGAATTTAAAAAAGAAAAAAGAAAATGCAACCAAGTTAAACATATAATATTTAAATGAGTTTTAAATATTTGAGAGTTTCCAACAATACTTAGGAAGAAATTATATGACAAATAAAACGTATTTCTAAAGCAGGGGTTTTCTTTGGAATTGCCCTCGGTTTGTTTAGAAGCAGACACCCTCATCAAATCGTATACAGTTTTATAGCAATGGTCCATAATTCAAAGAACAATATTGAAATGATAAACAAGCTGATGTGGTGTACTTAACTTAGTAAAAGAAAGCTTAAAGAATAGATATTTGTGTAGCACCTTGATTTATATGCAAAGTAATTTAGGGAAACTATTGTAAATTTACTTCACAACTAAAGGAAAACATTAATTGCATAAGCATTAGCTTTCGAACTGGGACAAAGCAGCATATATTTTGAATTATATGTTTTTTGGAAAACAAAGAGAAATTCTATTTTTAAACTGACTTTTTTCATGTCTTAATACCAACCCAATGATGCATTAAGTAAAATTATTACTATAGTGAGTACATTTTTGTGGTATATATATCTATATCTGTGGTGAAATTGATGTTAATAGTAAATTACATAGACTACACACCTACTTTATTAGACTACATATTTATTAATTACAAAATAAACTGAACTTTTGTTATAAATGTATATAAAACACAGCTAATAAAATATGCCTGTGTATTATAAAATTCAGAAAACTACATTCATAATTAAAGAAATGAACATATAAATGTGACTGTTCATATGCATTATTAAATATACTCAGTAAATATTTTGTTTTTATACTCAATTAAAAAAAAATTCTTGTCTACTTTGCCAGATGATCCCCTTTGCCTGAACAAAGTGGTGATGGATAACTTAACTCACAATTCTAGCACATTCCAGCCTTAGTTTAGCAAAATTCATAATGGGGGATAATTAAGGTAATATTGGATCTGACTCCAAAATGACCACTCAAGGCTTTGTTATCTTACCTAGTCAATGCACCAGCAAGAGAACAAAGGCTGTGTAATGTCATCTAACTGATTCAGGATTTTTTTTTTCCAGATAGTTGTGATAAATCATTCTTCTCTTTCTAAAAAATTACCTTGTTAGCTTGTGGCTAAAATGGTCCCTATGTTAATATCTCACATTCAATTCTGTAGCCTTTCTTGGGAAATTCATTTCATGGACTTCAGTTATGATTGAGCAAAGGACTATTGATTCAGACCCCAAAGGCTTAAGGTAATAACTTTTCAGAGACCTTATAACTAATTGTAATGTCACAATTCATTATTGTACACCACTCAATCTTTATAATAAAGATTTATTCATAGAACACAATGTCTGCTGTTTTCCTACCAGCCAACACTCAAAACATTTGATCTAGATCAATGTGGTGTCACATATCAATTTGAAGTTCTTCTAATCCTGTGGATCCCCTATCAAAACACTATCACATATTTATAGATACTGTTAGCTAACCATGTTAACTATTGGTAAGATTGTATTCTAAGTCAACAACTCAAAAAACACAGGTTCCATGTGATTTTAATAGGAATTACTATATATTAATTAAAGAAAATCACATGAAGTGCTTAGACATAAGCATAGAAAAAATATAAATTTCCTTAGAAAATATGAGGAAATTCATTTCTCCAGACCATTTAGGTGAAACAAAACACAAGCAACAACAAAAAATTTTTATCCTAAATCTTACTTCATTCTAGATTAATTTCAGTCATACAGTTTAACTTAATATTTGCAATTATTCCAAGTTTCTGTGATAAGTATGTCACTGGGGAGAAATCCAATTTTATTATTTATGTCTGGTTCCAATAACTCTTTTTTTAGCCTTCTAAATTTGTCAAAGTAACAAATATCCCAAAACTCAGTGCTTAAAAGAGCAAAGGCATACTTTTTTTGCTTATGCGACCTACCCATAGAGTCTTTCAAAGAAGCCAAACCCCAAATTCTTCTTAAAAGCACAATTAGAGTATTTATAACAATCCCAACAAATTGTGTAGAAGATTGTTATTTTCTCACTTTCCCCAATACATTTTCCATCATCTTACAAACTCCCTTGTTTTCGTCTACCAGGCTATAACCATTTCTTCAGAATATGATGCAGGTTGTGAATAAAATGAAATGGACCTATTTACCACTCATCTGCCATTAATTTCCTGCCACTGGAGAGAGGCCATTTATAAAACTACAGTTTTCTAAATAATCAGCACTATTCTTCCTGGAGTTGCCAAAAGCAACCTTTGAATTCAAAGACCATCTAACAAAATCTTGCTTAGCTGTGAAAATAAGCCTGAGGATGCTCCACCAAGCACACAGCCAACTAGCTAAATCATTTACTATAATCCACAACAGAGAAGCTTTAAATAGAAAAGGAACTGGATTGGAAAGTTTTCCTCATGAGCAGTAGTAGCAGCAAGGCAAGGACAAATAAATGAAAGAGGCATACACACTTGTTCACAGGAGCAAAGCAGTGGGCACATTGTGATGTGTTACAATGTGCAACTAGTGCTCCATTTCAATGTATGCATATTGAAATAATGCCTGGAAATACTGTTATTATCCAAAAGCTACTTATGTGTTACTTCACTTGCAATAAGAATTATTGATATCATTGAAAGTGACAGTATAAATAGTATCTTACATACTGCAATGCCTAAGAGTGCAGCTTTCCCACTTGTGCAGGCTTGCCACAAAATTGATACAAAATTGATCTTCATAGTTGACAGGTTGTTTTACAAAAGAAAAAGCATATTTCCATTTTCATCAATTGTAGGATATAACAATAACAGTGCAGCCAGGAAGTGAAAATTACTATTATGTGATTGGTAAAATAAACCATATTGGAAAAGAAATAATAAATTGAAAACCACCTTTGCTACCAGAACATCGTTGCTATTAGAAAGTAGAAGAAAAACAGGGAATATGACAAACCTTATTATGAAAGTAACCCAGAAGATCATGAAAATAGATACTTCTGCTCTTAGAGAAGAAATATAGAACAGTGACTAAGAGATTAATGTATATCAGAAAGCCAATGTTTAAAATCACAGGCATTCCACCGAATAGGGAGCAATTTCATATATGTTACTCCAACTGTCTAAGCTGAGGGTCTTTTTCTTGTGGGGGAGGTGGTACTGGGATTGAACCCAGGGGTGTTTTACCATTGATCCACATCCCTATCCCTTTCGAAAAACAATTTATTAGAGATAGGGTCTTGCTAAGTTGCATAAGGCCTTGTGAAGTTGCTGAGGCTGGCTTTGAACTCGAGATCCTCCCACCTCAGCCTCCTGAGCTGCTAGGGTAACAGGTGAGTGCCACAGCTCCCTGTTTAAGCTGAAGGTCTTTATGTGATAAAAGGGGTAATGCATTTAGAAAAATTGAGTAAATACAAAATCTTGAACATCATCTGATTTACAGTCAGTGGTATTTTTAATAGAGCAACATAACAGAATGGCCATTCAACTAGGAATCTGTAATCCCTGATCCCCACTAGGACTCTGACTCAGTATTTTTGCTTTTCTCTTTATTTCAAAAGCTTTCACTTTCTTTAGGCATAAACTATGAGGGGAAATGAAAGGTGGATAATAACATTCATCCTTTCAGTAAGTCTTTTTTCCTGAGCACTTCCTTTGGGCTAAGCATAGGGTAAATGTATACAAAGATTAATAAAGCCAATGTCTTTCTTCTCCAGACACTACCCCATGCGGGAGTCAGAGAAGTAGACAGAGACAATGCCATGATGTAGGGTGATCACTTTCACAGAATACTGCTGGAAACAGAGAAGTGAATAATTAAACCTGCCAGGAAAAGCCAGAGTTGTTTGCTTCATCTGTGCATGCTATGTGTACTGGATCTTGATGTGTATGTATACAAAAGTATATATATATATATATATATATATATATACACACATATATATATACACATATATACATATACATATGTAGTATGTACATGTACATGTAAAGTATGTATAGTGTGTACATATATACATATGTGTATATATATATATATATATATATATATATATATATATATACAGTACATGGAGGGTCAGTGTTCCCCTCCTTAACAATTTTGGAAGGACTCTGAAGTTTTTATCAAATATCAAGAGTCAATAATGCAAAATGGACACTTGCTAAGTGTTGGGGAGAAAAACTGTATGAGATGAACACGCACAACAAATGTACTGAGGTACATGTCCCTCTGAATTCACTAGGCAGATGAGTAGCCTTCGAGTTCCAGGTCACACTGAAATCTTGACAGGGAAATATAAGAAAGAACGGTCTATTGTTTAGGTGTTGGCACTGTTACCAGAACAACTGTGGGGTTCCTTAGGTTCCTGGGTCTAAGTTCTTGGTGTCCAGGGCCAAGACTTGAGACACGAGGTTTATTGAAAGGAAAAAAGAAGTACCAGACATGAGAGGTTGGCAGACACGAGAGAGGTTTATTGAAAGGAAAAAGAAATACTATGGGAGAGCAGAGTGGGGCAAGCTGCAAAGTAGCTCAAGACCCTGTCTAATGCACAGTGGAGTTCTCTTTTATTGAACTTTGGTAGTTCTTCCTCTTCTCCCCTGGGTGCATCTGGGGTTAATTGATGCCTTGTTTGACAGCTGAATATGACATAATTTCTTCTCCACTGCCCTTGAGAGAGAAAAAAAACATTCCTTTTTCCCTTGGAAAATGCAAAGGAGGAACACACTGCAATGCTGATGGATATGTTAACTAGCAACAGGTCAACGTTAGATCAGTTCCTAGAGCTATGGAGCTTGCCCAAGATCACCAACTTTCTTTTCAGGGCTGGAACTCCCTTTGTGAGTTCGTATCTTCCTCCTTTTCGCCAAGAGGTGGCCCAGTTTCCCCTCATAGGAAGAGTGATAGGCAGAGGGTGGAGTTTTAGGTGGGGCTGAGGACCCTAGGTGGTTGTCTACCTTTTCTAACCCTTCAGCATGTGTTATTTCCTAACAACATGATTATCAGTGACTAGGGCAAGACTCCAAACACCAAGGAAAACAATAATGTTACAGCTCTTCTTTTCAAAAATTGCTAACAGTAGAGTTTCCTTCAGACCACTGGCTTTTATCTCTTTCGAAAAGCAAACATTATGTAACTAAAACAGTTTCATCAAAAACATATATATTTAAGATAGAAGATAGGTAGGGTATTTGCAAAGTTATTATTATTTGTGGTACTGGGGGTTGAAGCCAAGGAAGCTCTCTCACCAAGCTACGTCTCCAGTCATTATCATCATCATCATCATCACCATTATTATTATTATTTTGAGGCTGTCTTGCTAAGTTGCTCAGGCTGGCTTTGAACTTGCCATACTCCTTTCTCAACCTACATTGCAGTTACTAATACAGGTATGCTACATCATGTCAGGTGAGGTATTTGCATTATTGATGAACTTCCCATTCTATGAGCAAATTACAAGGTTTGACTTGTGAATCCGATCTGTTCTGAATAAACTCTTGTTTAAAATCTGGCTTGTCACTTTTTAGTTTTTTGGGTTTTTTTTTTTTTGTCATTTCATCAGCTACAAATCAACAGCAAGACATAAATTGTATAATCTTAGATTCCAATTACCACTTATTCTCTCAACTGAAATGACCATGATTGTGATGCTTAACAATCTTAGTGATCAACATGCAGGAAGGAAGGTGAATTACTCTGAAATGATCCCTAGAAAGAATGAAAATCTGTAATACATGTCTCTTGTAACATTCTCAGCAATTTAAGACATCATAATTATTTCATTCTAGACCTTATTGAAATGAATCCTGTGGTTTTGAAACATACACAGAAGATAAATAAATAAAAAGTTTCTTCTTTGAAGCATGGCAGATCATGGGAAAACTATAAAATCACACACTTCTAATTCCACGTCATTGATAACAATAATCAAACACTAGATATCATTAAGTGAAATTCAACATGAAAGCAATATTTATATTATTTCTTTTCCAATACTTTATTGACCCTATCTCCCAACACAATTATTGCCTTTCCCTGTATACACGGAAAATTTCTTGTTCTTAGTTCTTATTCACATTTTATTCTTAGTCACATTGTCATTTTTGGTTCTTGTCTTGAAATAAATTAGTTGTTACCTGGCTTACCCTTTTTTTCTCACATGACTTTCAGAATTTCCTCTTTTTTTTTTTTCTTTTCTTTAAGCTGTAAACTTTATTGGTCAAAAACAATGACTCTTTCGTTGGAAATTTTGCATACTTATCAAACTTTTAGGGAAGATATTTGAGACCTAGAATGCTTTGCCAGAATTAATCCCACAGGAAATTGTAAGGGGACAATGTTTTAGGGAGATATCCAAATATGCTAATGACATTGTTAAGCAGACTAGCAGTACAGCAAAATTAAATATAGGCACACATTTATTTCTAAGACCAGGAACTATTTCCCTATAGCCCATGACTATAATAGTCCAATCTTTATTCCAGTTTGCTGTCATTATTCTTTTTAAATTTTATTTATTTTTAAACGTTTTCAAGCTTTATCAAATTGCAATGTGTATCCTCACTCATAACAGCCTCAGCTTCCATGAACTTTCCCTTCCTTTCTGTAACCATGGATGAATTGGTGCAGGCTGTTAAATAAGCCCAACAGTACAACCCTCCATTTGTGCACTAGATTCTGTTCTTATCACAAGGACATTGCTCAAGGATAGCACAGCAATACTTTTCTGAAAAAAAAAATTTAATCTTCAAAATGATACAATATTACCTAGGAAAACTAAAGCAATGAGAAAACTAAAAGCAAAGTGTTATGTCTAAGATTTTAAAGAACAAAAGTGCAATACTAATTATTATAGTTTTCTTCCTGATTAGATATTGTTGTTAGCTTACAGAATACCAAGCAACACCAGCATTTCTCCTAGTATCTGGCTGCTTTTCTTAAGTCTTCCTTGTCAATTCTTATCATCTGGTATCCTTAAATTTGGAGTTTTTCAGGCCCCATTCTGAATAGATTTTCTCTTTTCTGTGTGTTGTGATTTACTTGATTATCTCCTCCAGTGAGTGGATTAAGGCACCTAATGGACAATGACTGTGTGGACATGCAACAATGACTGTTAATCCCCAGTGCGTACTTCACAGCCATCACAGGGTGCCAAGTGCTGCTCTCTCTCCTGTAGAGGAGCAAATATAAGCCCCAGACCAACAAAAAGAAGGCTTGAATGTACTCTTTCAATGTAGAAGTGTAGTCATAGTCCTATGTAGAATGCGATTAAGTGAAAACAGTAGAAAAAGAATCAAAGACAGGACAAAAGTACTGACAGATACACAAGGAGTTTTGCTATAAATGAGAGTAAAGAGGCAGTGTCTGCCATGTTCCTTGGGTTCAAGAGAAGACACTGTATTTTTGCTAATGGTGGTCATCTAGAAAGATGAAATAGATACTGAAGGATCCTTGTGCAGGTGACAGATAAAGAAATCTAGTGTACAAGAAGTGTTTTTGATCTTAAGTAAGTGTGGCCGTATCTCACTAGTTTATATTAAATTAAGGGAAAGAATATGGTCAGAGAAAACCAGGTTAATGAATAGGACAGTTTGAACATGTAGGATTATTTTTGTTTATTGTTTTAATTTGGGGGGGCAGTATTTTATGATTTTGATGTCTATTGAGCATACTGAGCAAGTCTTAAAAATCAGAACAGATTAACACAGTTAGTAATCATTATTATTTTATTCTCTCCAGCCTGGAGAAAATCTGGGATTGGCAAATATTTTGATTTAATCAATTTTGGAGGTTTTGTAATATTAGATCAACTAAAATGTATATGTACCACTTGTTGAAATTAAGTAATTATATTTAAATGCTTCATATACTTTTAATTATTATAAAATATATCCTTCATTTTATTTATTTAAATGTTTCATAAGTAAGGAATAAAATAATTTACAGAGGTATGAAGTAATATCATGGATGTATCTTACTCAGAAGTATTAATAGAATAAATCAGGTTAGTGAGACAAAAGTATTATCTTTTAAAGAACAAATGAAATCTTTGAAAAATTGATATCAATTAGTTAACACAATATTACAAATTAAACTTTATAAATAATGTCAATCATTTCTACTTTGCATTTTGAATGCTATATTTATGTTTTCTCTTTGGTTATGGATGTTATTTTATATAGGTTTTTCTTTTGTCTATAATTAGTACTTTCATGAATGTGTTTTAAAATATCTCCCATGTGTGTATCTTTGTTTAAATTTTGTATTTATTATACTAAAGATACATAGCTTAAAACAGGATCCAATGTAATGCAACAAATTGATACATGAATTTCATATTTTACATTAAGAATAAAAGGAGGAAAAGAAAAAATTTATGAAATAATCTGTTAGCAGAGGGCAAACCCGATCTTCTAATTGCCCTTATAGAAACAATGAGCCATTGCATAGTTTGTAACATTAAAAAATTACTTTCACATAATATCTTAATTGATTTACAAAATAATTCAACAAACTCGATTTTTATTTCAGTTTTACAAATAATGTAATTTCAGTTTTTCAGTCACAAAATTAGTAGATTTGTAACTTGGCTTTGGAATTTTAAGCATTAGTGGTTTTTTTTTTTTTTTGCTAATATTACTGATGATTAGATTTAATCCTTATCTGTATTATAAAGTTTTAAAGTTCTCACATCATTTTTCTGTTCTGTTTTATTTGTGCCTTTAACCACTGTATCTGTTTCTCTATTACAAAACATTATAAAGAATTCAGGAATAATGACAGAAAATTTAGATTTCAGATGGGCACAAAGTTCACATTTGATGGGAAAACTACAGCAATAGTTCATGTGCTACAAAACCCAGAACCTTGCAATTAGACAAGCTAGAATCAAATAATTTTAATTTTTTTCCACAAGGATGGACTTTAGGTGATAAAATATGTGCTCTTTATATTTTGAATTAATTATTGGGAATAATACTATTTTCAGGGGATAATGGATAGGCACAAATTTTAGAATAGAAAAAGAAAGAGAAAATGCCAATCAAAGACAATTGCTAATGTTTTCCTACTTTTTGTTATTAAAGAAAAGTCTCTCGTAGTGCTCTTTAAATAATATTAAGTGGCATGCCACCATTATTCTTGCCTATATTTGTTTATAAATTTCAGAGTGTACAATAGCTTAGAAGCAATGAAATTTGGAGGATTTTTAAGTTTCAAAATAGTTATAAATGTGTGCATTATTTATTAAAATATTTTATACATTGAATGAAGACATTAAGGATAACTTTATTGAATTAACACGTGATGTCCTGTGTTTCTGTCTTGACATTCATTATATAAATAAGTCCTTTAGCACTTAATTAAAAGCAGTGTTAATAGCTTTTCATAGTTGACCAGTCTTTCAAAAAAAATATTTATAATGTTAGCATTATTTACTACTTTTGAATTATGAAAATTTTAGAGTATTAAAACATTTTAAACTGCCATAAGTACATACAAATTCCCTTAAAACCTACTCAGTGAATATGTGAAATACAAAATAATTAAACTCAGAATATTAATTTTTGTATCAAACCAAAATTTTTTATTATAGAGTCAGAAGTTGAATACAAACTTTGTGCCTATGTGTAATACTGGTGATTGAGCTCCCTTCTATGCTATGTAATATTGAGCTATACATCTCCAGCCCTGAAAATTTATGTTTTTGATCAATCAGACCTAGTAAGTATTTTTCACTAAAAAAATGTTCACTTTAGATTCCACACACTTATTTCTTCTAAAGTTATTTAAACTTTATGAAAATATAGGATTCTTTAATTTGAATTACTGAATTAATTCTGACTGTGAGGAAAACAATCTGATTATGATCTCACTTACTGATGGCTTTTTTAAAATTAATTTCAACCATGGAGGCATGCAGTAATTTTAGTTGTTAAAATATGAAATATGTTTGTTTCATTCACTAATAGTTTTTTTTTCAGATTATTTATGGAAAAGAATAATTTTATATTACGTATACCTGAATAGTGGTTTCTGCTGCCATTTGCCTACTATAAATTTTGTTACAGAAAAGAAAATCTAACTTTATTATGGATATTTCTTTTTTTTTCTTTTTTTCTTTTTTTTTTTTGAACCAGGGATTGAACTCAGGGACACTCAGCCACTGAGCCACACCCCCAGCCCTATTTTGTATTTTATTTAGAGACAGGGTCTCACTGAATTGCTTAGGGCCTCACTAAGTTGCTGAGGCTGGCTTTGAACTCACAATCCTCCTGACTCAGCCTCCCAAGTCGCTTGGATTACAGGCGTGCGCCACCACGCCCGGCTCTGGATATTTCTTGATTCTTGATTTCTTGACTCTTCATGTCAGTCAACATTTTTTAGTTTCAGTTCTAAATTGCAGTATTCTTTTATCTTCTCTATGATCTCTGACCATAGAATGTGTGTGCTATGTGTCCCACTCAAGGAATTGTAAACCAATACAGAAGAAAACTGTATTTGGCACTAGATATATATTTTTTTCCTACTCCAATTTCTAGTTTTCTTTTCTATTCCTTCTGTGCAATATATGACTTATCAAGGTCAACACTTGTCTAGACTATTATTACAACCTCAATGTCTAGCATAGGGAGTAGCTCTAAGGGGATGCAAGCATGAAATTTACTTTTTTTAATAAATCACTGCAAAGAAGAGAAAAAATACTTAGTACTATTTAGGCAGGTATTGATCAATATCATGGGGAAAGGACTAGAAGTGCAATTTTATTTTCCAAATATTTTGTGAAAAAAAATCACTGGTGAATGAGGTTGTAGTTACGTAAAACTGACAGTTTAACTTGGGAAATACGTTCATCCTTAACCAATTGAGTATATTTAACCACTTATGATAGCATATCTCAAAATTTACATCATTCTTATGTTCAAAGGAAAAGAGTTTTAGAGATTTTTCAAATCAAGTATGTAGTGACTTGTACAAATGTGGTTCCTTGACATTAATTGGAATCAGAGAAAATCAACATAAAATATTTCTAGAAATAAATATGATTTTTAAATATGACTTTTATGAAAGATATTCTTAAAATTACCTCTCATGAAGCAAATAAAAATAAGTGGAGATTATGCCCATTGCGGGGATTGTTTTGTTAAAGCATAGAGATATTAATTCAGATTAGGAATGCTTCTACATAGTAAATATCTAGATGCAAAGATGCATGAGAAAAGCATTGTGAAAACCAGAAAAAAAATCATACAAAAAAATAAAAAGGGAAAATATGAATGTTACTATGTCCCAATACATGTATTTTGATGTCTTACAGATATATATATTAATATAATATGTAGTCTTAAATTTTTATTTTAATAGCAAGGTTATACAATTTTTCTTTGTAGATGGATAGTGTGTGTGTGTGTGTGTATGTGTGTGTGTGTGTGTGTGTGTGAGATGGCATGGTCTATACAGCAGGGTCAAAGTAGATTTTAAATCATCTCTCTGTACCCAGGGCTTCCTAGATAACATAATACTACATCACATGCAACAATTTGAAATACCCTATCCTTAACACAGAGCATTTAATATAAAATAAATAAATTATTCTTCTATAAAAGGAAGATTTTTATGTTACTCTTTAAAATTACATTTTTATGTTACTCTTTAAAATTGCATTAAGGTTGGTTTCACACTGATATTTAATAAAAACAGTTACTTGCACATCTATTTTAAGATCAGAAGGAGACACCTCAGGAAGACTTTTCAGCAACTCTGTGTTTCAGGGACTAATGTGAAGCGACTCTTTAAACAATGACTCTCTGAAACGATGATGTATTTCCTCAGTTCCCTATGTCTTCGTACATCCTAAGTGATTTGTTAACATGAAGAATGCTTTTTTCCCTTTATCAGTTTAGCTAGGGTTATGACTTTTATTTTCCATTTCTAGGACATTATTAACTAACTCCAGATATTCAAACTGGTATAACGAATTCCCCAAGGGAGAAATGTAGAAGTAGCAGCAACCTTAGAGAGCATTCAATCCCACCTCTCATTTATTTGAGTAAAGTTCTGGCTGCAGCACACAACAAATGAAAAGCAAATGAGTAAATATATACAGAAGCGAAACAGCCACACCAAGCATAGCATACCCTCTTGCCCCCAATTTCATGGGAAAAAGCTCCCTGATTTCATTTGGTGACTGAGCTGCAATGCTACAGTGCTGTAGCACGGGGCCAACTGGGGCTCCTAAATTGCTCTCTGCCTTCCCCACTGCTGATGCCACAGAAAGATGGTGCATACGAGTTTAGATTTGCTGTTTTACACTTTTGCTCAACTGTGCATTCCCTGTAATGGAGGATTTTTGCTATGAGGGAAGAATGTATTTTTAATGAGTCCTTTTTGATATTTAACAGAATTCTCAGCACATGATAAAATATGTAACATACCCAGATATCATGTATTTCAAAATAAATTTATGGGCATTCTATTATTCAGAAGAGTTTGCTGTACTGTACATTTCAATATGATATCTTAGTTGGAATCAGTGGGAAATATTAATCAATCTGATTTGCTGGTCAACATGACAAGTCATCAAGGTTGATTAGTGATGAAGTCTAAGGAACTTTAAAGACATATTTATAAAATAGCATTGAAACAGTTTGTTTTATTTACATCTTTAAAACATCCGAAAACCTATATGCTGAAGTCTTAGCCCATAGTGTTAAGCCCATTGGAGGTGGTGGAGCCATTAGGAGATGAGGTTTAGGTGAATAAAAGTAGGTCATGGGGGGGTGTCATTGAAGGTAGTACTGAGACCCCAAACTCCTTCTTCTCTCTGTTTCCAAGTCAACCATGAGGTGAGAAGTTGCTTCATTCTGTGTTTCCTACTATGATGTTCTGCTTTGCTACAGGTCAAAAGCCATTGACCATAGACTGAAACTTCTGAAACTATGAACCAAAATAAACCTTTCCTCTTATGTTGACTTTCTCACTTTGTTATAGTGATGTCAATTAACACCCAGTTTGAGACTGATTTTCCCCAATTCACCAATAGACCACCATTGAAATTTGTGAAATTATGAATATCTTGCATTATCACTACCAGGAAAGAATGTTCAAATTTTAGAAACTATAATACAATGATCATTTTTCTCATAGAAAATTGGGTATAAACTAATGTCAAAGGACAATCCAATTAATATACCAAACTATTTAACTTCTTCAGGTATTAATATCTAAGATAAAATACCAGATATTAATAGTATCTATATTTCAAAGAAGTGGACCAACTTTATTTACTCTAAAAAACACTATCCTATAAAATTGATTTTCAAAAAAAATTACAAAAGATCTAAAATGCTTTTCTAATAGTATTTAAGTTAATTATTCATAAACAGAATATAAACTCAGAAAACAGGACAGCCAAAATATTTTAATGCAATTAAAGTAGTAAAGAACAAAGCAGATACTACAAAAAAAGTGAATTAATAATGTAGAACTAATTTAATACATTCCCTTATTAGTCAAAGAAAAAACATGTGAATAATTGAAAATGAAGAATAGAATGAAAAAAAGCACCAAATTCACTGAGATAATTCAATCAATTATTAATTGGAATTCTAAAGGGAAAGAAGAAAAATGTAAATGGAGGGGGGAGAACAATTGGCAAGGTACATGTATATTTATCCTTATGAAAGTAATATGATTACACATTCCATTTTCTTCATTGTCATTCTTCTTTATAAAAATAATTTGACACATGTGCATTTAGTTTAAAATAATGTATTCACCTTTATTGAGACAGTAAGATAGATATTTAATTAACTATTCAGTAACTTAAAAAAGAACACAAAATTTTTCCATAAATATTTCTTCTAGAAAATACAATTTGGGTGGAATAGTTATAAGGACTGAATTGCAATGAAGACTTCAGGGAGAGAAAACATCAATTGCACTTAAGTAAATTAACTTTAAGCCCCAAATTTGGATAAGACACAAAGTTTTTATTAAGGGAATTAGGGGAATGAATGATGCACAAAGGGAGAAAGTCAAAACTTCCTCCTATTCTTTGTCTGAACATATTCTTTGTCAGTCCATAAGTTTCTGACTAATAATTTATGCTCTTCAGATGAAAATTTAGGGCAGAAAAAAGCAGAGATATAAACAATCATGAGAGCCCAACAAATTCTAGATTCTATATAAGACAGTAGCCAAAAATTTGAATCATATACATAGTTGGAAAATTATATCTTTTTAATATTTTAGTAGTTCATTATGGTTATACATAATGGTGGAATTCATTTTGACATTTTTATATATGCATGGAATATAATTTGCTCTGTTTCAATTCACAGTACTTTCTCTTTTTCTTTCCACCTCCCTCTCCCGGTTCCCCTTCTCTACTCTACTAGTCTTCCCTCTATATAGTGTTTTTATAATTGACACTTTATAGATTTATGGAAAGGTGGAAATCATTATGGTATAATAGTATAAGTACATAGCATAATTTGGTCAATTTTGTTCTACCATTACTCCCTTTTCCAGTTCCTCCTTCCTCCCCTATCACCCTCTTCTAGTACTCTACTGATTTCCTTCTATTTTCATGGGATTCCTCTCTCCCCCATTCCCACAATCCCTTATTTTGCTCTAGCTACTGTATGAGACAAAACATTTGACCTTTGACTTTCTGAATCTGGCTTATTTCAATTATCATGATGTTCCCCTGTTCTGTCCATTCACCACGAAATATCATAATTTTGTTTTTCTTTATGATTGAGTAAACTACATTTTGTATATGTACTGCAATGGTTTAAACATGAGATTGTCCAGAAAAGTTTATGTGTGATAGTGTGCAGAAATATTCAGGGGTGAAATGGTTGAACTGTGAGTGTTGTAGTCTAATTAGTGGATTAATCCACCAATATGGAATAAGTGGGTGGTAACTGGATGGGTGGAGTGTGGCTGGAGGAGGTGGATCAGAGGAGACATGGCTTTAGGGTTTATATTTTGTCCTCTGTGAGCAAACCACCTCTCTTCTTTTTAGTTGTCATGTTCTGAGCTTCTTTCCTCCACCATGCCCTTCCCTCTTGATGTTCTGCCTCCTCTTGTGCCTAGAACTATGAAGTTAGTCAACTGTGGACTGAATTTCGGAAATCATGAGCCAAAATTAATTTTTCCATCTCTATGTTGTTCTCAGGCCTTTTGGTCACAGTAATGAAAAACCTGACCAAAGCAGAGAAGATATTTTCTTTATCATTTTGTCTGTTGATCAGAAAATACAAACATAAATGATTCATAAATATATGCATAATACAAATTTATGAATATTTATATTTTGTGCATTAAGTTTAAAATGATATATTTGTTTTTTTAAATAAAATTAGTTTAAAAACAATTGTTTATATAAATATCTTAGATATCCAAATTGATAAGCAATAAACTTTTTATTCAACCTAAAAAAATATGAGAAGCTGAAATAAAAAATTTATGTTAATAAATGTTTCTAATTAAGAACTGAACCCAGTTCTAAATGTTTTACTACATCTAAATATAAATATATTTATTTGTCTCAATTACCCTACAAATTAGTTTATAGTATTATCTTCTTTTCACAACTGAGGAAGGCAAGATACAGAGAGGTTAAGCAAATGAAAAATTCATAGAGCTAAAGGTGTGAAGATCTGGGATTCAGTCCCTCAGTTGTGTTACAGAGTCCTTCCTTTTATTAACATATGTAATACTTCCTATGCATTTACTCCACTCAAAGTGACAAGTACATTTTTTATATTTCACCTGTACAAATGGTATGTACAATAGTCAGTGAAACCTAGAGTTGATTAGCAATCATTTTTTTTCTATAGAGTATATAGAAAAGAGTGATTTGGTGACATGGACTGATCTTTGAATGCTTTTAATGCTGTTAATGAAGTAATTTCCGTTCTACAATTTATATCACAGTAATAATCATAATGGATTTCTAAGATATTTACAGAGATGATTTTAATCACATTTATTAATGATATTGAAAAATTGAACATGAAATAAATGTCCCATAATAAGTTAGTGCTTAAATAAATGATGATATATTAATACATTGGGTGAGGACATGGAAATTAGTGTGATAATGCAGAATTCTAAAATGACCCTTCAAAATTTTCAACCCTTTTCTTCAAGACTATGATTAAACCATCAGGTTCATGATTATGTTAGGTTATATAATCAAAGGAACTTTGCACTTGCTACTAAAGTTGCAAGTTAATTAACTTTGAGTTAGTAAAACAGGAGATTATGCAAGTGGGTCTGGTCTAAACATATGAGACCTTTTAAGCAGAGAATTTTCCCAGCTGGTGCCTGAGGGAAAATCAGAAATGGAAAAGAAAGATTTCTGGTGCTACTGCTGGCTTTGAACCTGGAGGTAACCAGGAATAATAGTTCAATATGCCATGTATCATGAAATAATAAGAATATCAAAATAAATATATGACAAAATAATCATTGACAAAAAGTATTAACCTATTGTGACAGTTTTCAGGATATATGAACATAGAATAAAATTCTCACATACTATAACGATACCTAACATTTCATAGTATTTACAATTAAGCAAATAAATTCAAACATATATAAACATACAAGAAGAATTTAAGAGGCCACAGGTAGTGGTACACTCCTGTAATTCCAGTGACACAGGAAGCTAAGGCAAGGGGATTGCAAATTCAAAGTCAGCCTCAGCAATTTAGGAAGACCCTGTCTCAAAATAAATAAACAAATGAATTATTAATTAATTAATTAAAAAGAAGAGTGGGAATGTAGTTCAGTGATAGAGTGACTCTGGTTTCTAGTAGCAGGGGGAAAAAAACTGAAAATAATTTGAAATACAGAAATTAATTATATCTGGAGATTAGAATTAAGGAAATTTCTGTCTTCATCTGCATAGGTGAATTTAACTCCTTTTTATCTATAATGAATGACATTTTCTTCTATAATAGCAGGAATTTTAGGCACTTTATTAGTGCCTAAAAAGTGGGAAAGATTCTTTGTTTTATCCCCAACACTTTCTTCTTTTCTTCCTTTCATCTCTCTTATATTTTTTCTCTTCATCATTTAAAAAAATTATGGTAGTAGATATTTCAGTTATTTTACTTGTTTCAACTCTTTGACAGACAGCAATAAATTGTTGTCTGTTATCTGATGAAGAAACTAATCCAATCTGATTATAAAGGATGGTGTCACATCAAACTTGCTTTGTGGTCGGTCATATGCTATCTGTCATTATTTCCTATTACACCACTGCTGATTTACAGGAATTATTTTAGCCCCTGATCATCAGTTGCTATAATGTAGGCAGGGTTGTTATTTATTTGCCCAATTAATGATCCAGCAGACAGATCCTCAACACTTTGTCTATTTCAGGAGGCATATCAACTGCTTAGACTTTGCTATGTGGTTGCTATTATTTTGTGGCAGAATAATTACTTATTTAATTAGTAGATTAGATGAAGCTAATTTTAAAATTTCAAATGCAGCAACTTACAGTTATTTTTTAAAGCTGCTTTTCTTTATTTTTGTAACTATTGTTAAAAAAAAAAAGAAACAAGTACAATGTGTTCCATGCAGCCTTTACTCATGATTCACCAGGAATTGTGTGTTGCTGGGCTTATGTGGAAAAATAAAACACAAACTTAAAAGAAATGTGTTCCTACCAGATACAGTGGCACACTCCTGTAATCAGTGTGTGACTCAGGAGGCTGAGCAAGAGGATCTCAAGTTCTAGGCCAGCTTGGGCAATTTAGCAAGACCTTGTCTCAAAATTAAGAAAGTAAAAAGGACTGGTACAATAGCTCAGCAGCAGAGCACCTCTGGATTCAATTTCCAGTACTGGAAAAACATTAAGTAAATAAAATAAAGAAACATGTCCCTTTAGCTGATAGATCTTATACTAAGTTCATGTGAATAATATTGCCAGGTGTTTCTGATCAAATTATACATTTTATTAGATGTTAAACATATTGCTATTTATTTGTATAAAATGCCTGTTTGAAGTAATGTTCAAAAAGCAGAGTAGTTTTATTAATCAAGGATGATTATATATTTGGACAAAGAATGTCACTAATATAGACTGCAGTCCTCTCCTCCATACATGGAGTTCATAGTTTCAATCATATTTTCACACAAATGTATTGATCAATCTTCAGCTGAAGAGTTGTGAGATTCCACTGGGGATATCTGGAAATGTCTATAACTTGGTTTCTGTGCAGTATTTTCCCTCCCTGACAATTCTCTCCTGCAAATTTCTGAACAACAAACTGTCTTCTCAATCCAACTTGACTTGGAGCTTGCAAGGAGGAAGCTGGGACAATTCTAGGGCTTTCTTTTTCCTCCTCATTTGGAGTTCACTGCCATTTGGAGTTCACCTTGCCGGTTGGTCAAGGTCTGAAGATGGTTTTCTCCTATGTATGTCTACTTTGTTATTTGTTTGAATGGGGAGGCTTAATTTTATTCCTCTTATGCAAAGTCCCTCTGGAAGCAGATGGCTCTGTGTTTGTTCCCTTTATTAAATGCGTCAACTAGTCAACTATAGAGGGCAAGAGTTTAAGAAGTAAAATAGAACATTTCTTGTGTTTCTCAGAAAGCAAAAACCTGTAGAGAATTTAACCAGAGAAATTGAATAAAAAGTCAAATGGAAATTGTAAGAATAAAAATAATTAAAATTAAGGAACAAACAGATTAATTCAGTAGCATATTGAAAGGGAAAATGATGTTTATCAAGTTAGAAAATAGATAAGTTGAAACATGGAGATTAAAGAATTAAAAAGTATAGTAAGACTTCTGGTCTAACAAGCAACTGCAGTTTTATAGATACACGGATATACAAAAACCACCAGCAAGGGTGTTATATATGCCCACTTACTCATCCATGTTTTTATTTAGCTGAGTATACATGGAATATGCCTTTATTTTTGTCACATGTTCATATGCTGTAATTAAATTGTATAGAGTCCTGAGTTTAAGGGGAATAGAGCTATTAAGTCCTCAGATTAGAAAGTGTTTTATGAACACTGGGCTAGATAAAGAAAAATGAATTCATATCCAGAACACTTGAGTTCAGTAGGGTAGTTATTTTACACCTGGAAGGTAGTGTTCTATCATTGTCTTTGGGGAACTTCAGATTTCTTGCTTAGACTTTTGGCCAAGATGAGGGCAGTGGGGTTTAGAGTGCTGCTTAAAATTGGAAAATCCCTTGGCAACCCCCAAGGCCACTTTGTTTACTGTCAGTTTTCATCAGGTGTAATGCCTTAGACAGCATGCCTTGACCAGAGAGGCATAAAGGACTCACTCCACTGGGAACTGCTGGTTTGGGCTTTCCTGGAGCAGAGCAGAGATTTTGGTGATTCAAACTGGAGATGTGTAGTCATGGATACAGGTCCTAGTAACCTGGCACCAAAACGTCTCTAAGATTTTCAAAGCTTATCCTCACTCTTTGTACTGCTGGATCTTATTCTTTGTCTTTAGTTAAAAGTCATAGCAAATATTTTTACTTTGGAAATATAAAAAAATATGAAGACAAGCTATAAAAATATGCTGAAAATCTTCACTATTAGAAAGCAGTTAGATATATGTTGACAGACTCATTAAAAATAACACAAGTAAATATAATTGTTAGAAATGCAATTAATTTCCCTTATTATTGTTTATTTATTTATTGCAGTGCTTGGTATTGAACCCAGGACCTTCCTTGTACATGGGAAGGTAAGCAAGCACTCTGTCACTTAGCCACATCTTCTGCCCTGCAATGTTAATTTATAACAAATGTGTTATTCATCTAATTTATTTTTTTGATATAACTTAACAAAGTAGACAAATACCTACATAAGCTGATCAGGTATAAGACAAACTGAAGGAATTAGAGAGACTAAGGGGCAAATAATTTTATAAAATAAATGGCATTATATTCTATTTTTTTTATTCAATACTCAGTTAAAACTTATTTTTCTGGGAAAAAGATATTGCTATTGCCTCAAGAAGTAAGAAAAATTCAAAATAAGTGAAAAACTATTAAAAATATGAACTTCAAAAGTAAATAAAACCTTCTGGTGTTTAAGTCCGGTATCTATTTTTACATATTAATTTTTATGCCTAGAGCATCTATTTGCACATCTCACCTACCTTTGTTTCTACTTTTTAAAGATTTCTCTTAGTAATTATAGGAATTCTTTTTATATATTTGATGAGAATTCTTTGAAGGTGATAAGTATTGCCCATTTATTTTATTATTTTTGTTGCATTTTCGCACACTTAAAAATAATTCTGAAGAGACAGAACTCTGAAATTTATTGCCTAATTTACTGCTATTTTCCAATCTCATTAATGTATTTATTGTGTTCATGATAAGAAAATATTCTTACTTGATGTCATAAAGGCATTGAACAGTTCACTTTTTAAAAACTTTATGAATTACGAGCATTAAATATCTAACATTCATGCTTAAATTCACAATATACTTGGAAGCAATTTTAATGTTTTGAGTTAATGATCAAGATTCATTTTTTTTTCTTTTGGATATTCACTCCATAAAGCATCAGTCTTCGGAAAAAATCTTTGATTTTCCTTGTATAATTTTATAAAAACGTCATAAATCTGGTAACCTTTCCTATGTGGGAGAAATTCTGTACTGCATTATGTTCTATTGTCTATTTGTCTATCCTCCTGACAATTATTGTAGCTGTAATTATTGCTATCTGATTGAATAAATCTTTCCCCTTTGACTCTTTTCCTTCCATAGAAATTTAGAATTAGCTTGTCACTTTCAAAAACATTCTGGAACTTGTTCTGTGACTACAATGAGTCTGTAGACAAAGTTAGGGAGAATTGGCATGTGCATAATTATGAGTATTCTATTTAATAAACTCATATTTTATCTATCACTTATTCTCAATAATTATAGTTCTTTTAGAGTTAATACTTCTCCTATAATCCTTTATTTACTCTTTGCTGTTATGTAGTTAATAAAATCATTTGGTTATGTCAATAAATGCAAAGACGTAGTTAATAAATTATAAAAGCCACTCTATCTTAGCTTTGGAGAATCCACAGGGCAAAGGCAAATTCACTAGTCCAATAAGAGGAAAATAAATTCTATAGCTAGAATCATTCATGGAAACTTGCAAATAATTTTCATTTATCAGTTTAGAGTGCCATATTTTCTTATTAAACGAGTTACAGATAAACTTTATCAATGATGATCTCTTACTCTGGTTTCAATTTTGTCTACTTTTTTTTACAACTGTTAGTACTTGCTTTATAGATTGTGAATTGACTTTATTAGTTATACAAACCTTTAGAATTCTTGCATCTTTCTGCTCAACTGACATTTTAACTATGAATTCCATACAGGTCTCAGTAATATTAATTACCTTGAAGTTCACATTTCTGCTGTTAGTAGATAGAGAGAAAGAGAAAGAGAGAGAGAGAAGAAAGAAAGTAAATGAAATAAAATTGGTATAATGTGCATTTGCCTGTTACCTTTTTGTCTCTATATTTTGATCATTTTTATTCTTATAATTCAGGAATATCTTTAGTATTATATACATTTGATTCTTTTTCTTATGTTACATGATGAGATTTTTAAAAAATAGGATATGAATCCATTTATTATTTATATTTATGCTTAATGTGTCATGTTCCCTTTTAGTATTTACCCTACATTTTCCATTTCTCAGTTTCATAAATTGAATGTTATTACATTGTTTCCTTCTTTAGCTGAATGGCTGTTTGCCATAATCTCCCTTTTTTACTTGTCACCCTAGAGATTGCAATATGAATATTGGCTTAACAGAGTTAACATAAATTAATACACTTTCTGCTTTGTAGAAATGCAAAAAACTTAAAATTGCTCTGTCCCAAAGCTCCATTTTATATATCTTTTGATCATTATTTTGTGCTTTCTGTTGAAGATACCTGAGATGCCAACACTGTCCAGATTTTACTTGAGTGTATTTCAGTTCAATTGTTTGTCTTTACTCTCTCTTGTCCTTAAGGAAAGTGTTTTCTGTTTTTTCCAAAATAAATCATGTTCACTCCATAATCTAAACACAACATCTAAACTCTGGATGTTACTTTTCTCTAATAAAAATACACTTTTACTTTTGCAGGAACTTCTGCTTTGGTACTTATCTTCTCCATAGAAGTCATAAATTACAGGGATAAAGCAAACCTAGGGTTCAGACTGTGTGGAATGGACTATTTCTAGTTTCTCCTTACCCTTTAGGTAAAAACATTTAAGAACCCAGTTAATGCTGGGGTCATCTGTTTGGGGGGGACATGAACTAATGTATTATGGAAATAAATATCATGAATTAAATATATAAGTCTTAAACCACAGGAGAATAAATATGTAAGAAAAGATGAATCTCATTATGGGAATTTAAATTAAAATTGCCTACTAATCTTCAATTGTTTGAAAACCATTGCTCAGATTCTCAACTCTAATTTGAGCAATGGCTATTATCTAAAATTGAATCTGAGTTACATAGCTTTCCTCCCTTCTAGGATCTTAGGCCATCAGAGCCTTACAACCTTGAAGGTACCCTCATATTTAAACCAAATTATACAGTAATTTATTTTATTTTTCAATAACCCAAAACACCCCACTATAACATTTCCAGCTGAAATCACCTCTGTAAAACAGCATGAACAAAGATAATATGATAGCTGTGCAGAGAAGAATCAAAAAATTAAAAATTATTCAAGGACTTGCGGTAAATACTTGATCTTTTATGTGTCATAAGCCAAGCAATACTAGACCATTTGAAAATGTGACAGACTATTGGTTACATGTCAAAACAGTATGCTAAGTAACTAAATCATGCCAGGAATAGTGTAAATTTCAGGTCTATTAAATAATTAAAAGCAGATCCTAAAGATAAGAATAAAATGGCAATATTTATGTGATTTTCAGGAACAGATGATATTTTTAAGTAGACAGTTAAATAGACAGCAATAAAACTTCAGGAAACCTTGATATATATAATGGCAATAAATTTTAGAATAATACAAACGTCAAAAACCACTGTTAACAAAAAGAAAGGCTAGTCAAAGCCAAAGATAGGAAAATGTTTTCTGTCGTACATTTAACAACATGTATACCTGAGATGAGAAAAATAAACTGTGAAAAGAATTTAAGGAAAATAAATATGCATGTCACAGAATATGTATGTTAGAGATGATGTTTCATTATGCCTGTGGAAATTTAAATCCATAAGCATCATTTTTATCTAAAAGAATCACAAAAATTAGATGTTAAATGTATGGAGGTGGAGTATTTGCTTATGTTGCACAATGACCTAGGTTCGTTCCTCAGCACTACACACTCCATACACACACACACACACCCACAAACACACACATGCACACATTTATATACTTAAAATACATATATATATATGCACACATACATGTCAAAACTTTTTAAAGGGTTTTGATATATTTTGGAGATATGAGACATCTCTCTTGCAGTGATCATAGGTACATACATTGAGACAACACACTTTTAATAATTGACTATTTTACAGAAAATTCATAGATGCTTATACTCCATAATATAGAAATTTTTTTTTGAAGTGCATATCCTTGGGAAACTTTATCACATGTGCAAGTGAAAAAGTATTTTATTTCAACAAATGTTCTTATAGAAAAAATATAAATAATTGAAATTACCATCCAATTGAAATGAATAAATAAATTCTGACATACTCTCAAATAACCCACATAGTCTGGTATTAATTTCCAACCATAACAGATTGAATGAGGGTTCCTCTAATCCTATCACCCTTTCTCCAAATAACCTTGTCCTACTTATACATAAAATTTGCAGGAGACCTGTCATAGAAGACGGCTACGATTAGAAGTCACTGCTCCTCTTGCCCCATGTGTGGAGGGAATGGTTATAGACACAGAGTGTGATAGCTTCCTCCTCTCCACCTCAGTATTCTTCCCTTACCTGCTACATCTCCATGGATGAATACATGCTCTTTCCCCTTTATGTCCTGCTCATTTTACCAGAGTCCATGATATGAAGATAAGTGGAGGTGGAGATCAGAAATGAGGAGTGGTAATAAATAGCAGGTTTGCTGCATTTCCTCCATTTTTTTCTTGTAATTTCTCTTTTGAAAAAGCTTAAGCAAACACTTGCCAGACTAGGAGATTTTTTTAAAAGTGCTTAAAAATGAGAGGGGAGAAGATTGAAGGTGAGTACCACAGTAAACAGAGAAGGAATTAAAGATGAAAGAAAGTTGCAAATTTGTGTCAGTGGAGGATTTATGTTTTAATTCCTTCCACTACTTCTGTTGGTGTGTGTGTGTGTGTGTGTGTTTCCCTTCAGTGTCATTTTTGTACCCACGATTTCCTAATTCTTGAAGAATTTTTGCTACACTGAATCTTTTCTAAATCACCTCCTTTTCTAATATATACTATGAACCATCTTACCTAGAAATATTTCTTAGAAAGATAAAAATCTCTAAATGATTTAATTGGGAAACTTGTGATAAAAATGAAGTGATGTGATCTCTGGTTCTATTTTACTTTATGAAATACATTCTCCAATAATGGTGTGCTTATAAGGCATAGAGTCTGCCTAGAGTCTTTTTCCTCATCTGGGTCATTTCCTGATGTCAAATGCTGCCTTGGTATTCAAAAGCTACAAAAAAAGCAGAGACATGTCTTGACCACAAGTCAGTTATATTGATTTGACATCACTTGTTATTTTTAGATATTATTTTCCATGTCTCATTTTTCCTGGGAGTTTATAGTGTGAGGGTAGTTTTTATTATAAATGATTTTAGAAATACTTCAGAAAACTTGTTCTTGTATTAGTAGTTCAAATAATCAGCTATGTTATTTAAGACAAATCATTTAATCTTTTTAGACCCCAGTATGATTGAATCTAAAATGAAAAGTTTGAGCTTGATTATTGTAAAAATTACTTAAAAAATCTCTGCTCTTTTTCTTGTTTCATCTAACATAGTTGAATGAAAGAGGTTATATAAGATATAGCAATTCAATATTTTAATTTAATGATTAAGTTAAATATTCATAAACTACATGTACACACACTTTCTTTTAAATAGTAAAATAAATTTCAATTTATTTTTTAACTTTACAAAATATAGTACTGAAAATGATTCTCTTCTGCTCTTCTCTTTATTTCATAAGTCCAAGTCTTGAAGAGATAAAAATACTACCTTATCTAAAAAATAAGAATGTAGGCATAGAAGCATTCTAAGAACTAAATTTTGAAATCTTAAAATATCATGCTCCGAATAAATCATATATACAATGATTTATGGGAAGTAAACATACGAAATTCTATCAATAAGATGATTAAAGCATGATATTCTAGAAGCAGAAGAAAAGTTTTCGTTGCTTAACTGATCTGGGCACAGACTCTCTATTTAATAACTACAGGTTTCTTTTGTTACAAAACTGTTACTTCTCTGCAATTTTCTTTTTTGGCACAGAAGGCAGGTGTTCTTACAGATGGAGAGACAGTTGTGGTTTAATGGGTCCTCCTCTCCCAAACAAATTAGCATGTGTCACTCACAGGGGTCCTCTTTCTAAGAATGACAAATGCCCTCATGTGCACTTGTTGTCAAAAGCAACAACAAAGAAGACTTTAGCATCTGGGGGGAAAATGTATATTTTACCATTATTGCATGTGGGGTAGGTGGTAGCAGGGAGTTCACTGGAGCAGTCCCGATATTGATTAGGTAAGTAAGTAGTTCCTTGTTCAGAGATGCTTCTGGAAAATAAGCTGTGGTTACAACATATTTTAGTTGTAAGCCAGGAAAAAGCAACCCTTCACTTCCGTCTGCCTTGTATCCCCAACACACACACACACACACACACACACACAGGAAAAAGATGTGCTGTGTGGCCATTTAAACACGCAAGAGGACTATGGTGAAGGTGGTAGAAGTAGCAAGACATTGGTAGAATTGATTAAAAATATTGTAATGAAATCTACAGTTCCATTTGTCTGCCCGCAAGGCCATTTGCAAACCAAACTTTGTAATTTTCAGTTAACTGGTCAATAGCAGGCTTTATAAAAGCCCCGTGGGCAGCAGTGGGTGTAGTATGATCACTGCAAGACACTCCTCATGATACAGTGGCTTACATAGGATAGATGAATCTGAGGATTTGAGTAGTTCTCTCTATGTCCCCAACCCCTGATCCTCTCCAGTTAATTGAAAATTTCAATAAACTTATTTGAAAATGTCTGTGCTAAGTGTTAAGAATCAGCACCACAACATCTTGCTAAAAGTTTTTAAAATTCTGACTTCATCATTTTCATCTCATGGTGGATAGAATAATTTTGCTTTTGAATGGACAAAATATTTGAATTATTAGATACGAATGCATTTTTAAAACTGTGATGTGATTGTTAGTAACTTAAAACTGTGGTCATTTTACAGGAAAATAATGCTAAAGAAAAACTTGCCTTTTAGAAAATCTGTGTCTTAGCAAGGGCAATAAAAATATTTTTGATTGAGCATTTTAAAATGCAGCTTTGTTTATGTGGGAGCAGCTTTAAGACACAGCAGAAAACTTGGTGCCTTTACATTTTTGCAGAAGAAATTTAGGAAAAGAGCACTCCTATCTGGTCATGAAGGGTATCAGATTTAAATATTCAGTAGAAAACACAGGCAAAGACAAGCAAAATCACAAAAAGAATGATATTATTCCTGTTTTTCCTACAAAAACTAGGTCTTTTTCATCCCAACAAGTAAATAGTCCTTCATTATATTTTCTAGTCACTAGAGAAAGATCTGGAGACAAAAGCATAATTAAATCAAATTCAAACAGGAAAACAAAACTTCGCTAATAAGAACAACAGTAATTTTTTGATATTCTCTGCAATTTTAAGTAGAGCAAAATGTGATCCCAAGAAGTTATTAAAGAGGATTAATAAAAAATGACTAGTCATCTTCAAATTTAATTCATGTTTTTCTTATAGTTTCTAATGCATAGGAGAGATATGTGGTTATAAATTGGGATCTGGTGAATTTTAAATTTAAAAAGTTTCAAGTGCTTACATATAAAGAATAAAAGATAATTTAAGCAAATTAATGTCCTATGTCAAATAATAAATACCATTCTGCTACAGATATGTAATGTGGGAGTGCAGATATGAAAGATACTGTCTGTAACATAGTCTGATCATTTTTATAGGAATAAATTTAATGTGGTTCTCAAAATATACTAGGTTTAAATAAATAACATTCCAATCATATTAATGATCAAATATGGTACAATTAATTTCCATTTTAATGGAATTTTCCATGTTCCTGTGACTGGTCCTCTATTCAATTACTCAGTATCTAATATTAAAAAGTAATCAGTGACTTCAATCTCCTGTGTTTGGTCCCTTATTCAATTGTTCAATATCCAATATTAAGAAATAATCACAACTGCAATCTCCAGCTTTCCTTTGCAGTTTCATTGATAGGGAGCAACTTGTTAGCGCTGATACTGTGTCTCTAATTAAAGACAGCACACCTAATCAAAGTTAGCATGGAATAGGCATGGTTTTATGCATTTACAGGTTAACCTCTCTGAATACTAATTAGCCTGTGAAAGTGTTGAGCATCAGTCCTGATTCAGGGTAGATGATCCATAAACATTCCATTATTGAAATACCTGCTTAAACTAAAATTTTGTTTATAGGAAATGATATCAAAAGTCACACAATTTTGAAAACAGTTTCTATATCTGGACTTAAATATCTTAAGCTTAATCACTAATCTTTTAACACTAAGAAATGTTAGTATACGATAGCAATGATTGTTAAAAAAATAGCAAGTATTTATTATTTCAGTAATACTATATAGCCAGCATGATCAACCAACTCTAAATTTATATATTAATTATAGCATTAAAATATAATACAAATTAACTTAAAAGGCAGGATTTGCTATAAATATTAAAAAGCAAATTACTATTGAATACTTCTATAAAAAATCTAATTTTGAAGGGATATTTTGAAGTGATTATAATAAATCTAAGTAACATTTTGGCATTTTAAAAGATTTGAAGTTATTTTTATTAGGTAAAATTATTTTAGAAATGGAAACTACAAAATCAAAACCAAAATGCTCAGAAACATTGATAATTAGCTCACAAAAAGCACAGTTAATTTCAAATGAATTTACTTCATTTGCTCTGCTACAAAACCTTAGGAACCGTTCCACTGTTCAGAGCCATTTTTTTGTGTTAGCACATAACATTTCTCTATTTTACCCAATAGAATGAGCAATGATAAGTTGATTACTGTTTCTAAAATATGGTACAAGTTTCTAAATATACAATCTAAATATGCAATAAGAGATAAACACATGTATTGAGAAATTTCCATGGGAATTATTTTAATCCAAGAATAATCCTTCTTTATGCTTAATCTTTTATTTAGGAACTGAAATTGCCTGTATCTCAATGCCTGATAAATTATGTACATTGTGATTATATGTATTATCATTATAGTCCACTATTTCTGTACCTTGAGTAAGGTAAACAGAGGCATCAAACATGAGCCTTTGAAGCAAAACTTATCTAATGTTGCAAAAGGGAGGTCTAGAATTACTCAAACCCTTGAAAAGAAATTTATCACAGAGCAGCATAGGAACTGAGTCAATATAAATAGGTCATGGATTGATAAATATGGGAATAATATGACATTTTAAGAATGAATTTTGTCACTTGGAATCCTCATGCTTTCATGAGCCAAGTACTACATGGGCCACCCTTCTTTGGGCAAGGTCTTAAAATTCCCATAATAAAACCTTTTTTCATTCATATACAATTTAAAATAATGTTTTGGAGAGACCCTTGCAAATAATTTGTTCTAAGCCTACAACTGTAGAATAGTGCTTGAGGCTCTAATAAAGGTGATTACTTATGTACAGGGAGCTGTCAGTCATCAAGTCAAGACTAAAATCCAAATCATACTTATTTTTTAATTAGGTTATTTTATATTGCATCAATTTATTTGTTATGTAAATTTCTTCATAAATGCCATTAATTCTAATATGATAGTCAAAACAACCTGCTCTGAAAGAAAACCATTTTGTTATAATTTTACTAAGTCAATAAGGAGAGTGAATTGCAGAATGGTACAGTAGTACATCTGTCACTCCAAAGGAATTTAGGCTTCATTTCCAGGTACCTCCAAATGTAGTTAACACTTCATAAATTTCTCCAATTGTCCGTTCACCTAGACAATATAACTCACAAACTAAACTGAATTTTGAGAAAATCTTAAGACTTTTATTTGTAAAAAGCTTTAACCTTGCCAATAACAGTACCAGAAATGTCATTTTTCATCTGGCTACAGCCAGTTTCTTATGGATCTCTGCAAAACTGCTCCAATTCTCTTTGTCATGGAATCGAGAAAATTGAAGCTATTCATCAGTTCCAAAGAGTATCATGCGAGGGTGTAATACTTTCAATGACTTTGTTTTGACCTTGTTTTCTTTGGTGATTCAACATAGGTAAAATAGCCTTACTGGTATAGAATTCAAGCTTAATCTTAGATTAGAAAGAAAAAAGGAATTGTTGTCAAGGAGTATGATAGATCTGCCCTCATTAAATTTGAAAATTTATAATATTAATAATAAATTATAATTCCTTAGTGGCACAAACCCTATGAAAAACAATGTTTGAAAAAATGATAATGTTTATTTACTTGTTCCTAGTTATTAATCTCTTATTATTTTATTTAGTTACTATTAATGTTTTATTCTGTCAAATGAGTCTGTGAGCAAGAACGTGTTTAACCCATTAATACCAGTATAAATTAACCTTCTGAAAATGGATGAATATTCATCTCTGTTTATGAAATAAATGTGAATCCCAGAAGACATTTCCCTCATCATCTTCTGGCATCTTAAATTCTGAGAAACTTAAGAACTTAGGCAATTAAAATAGGGACTTTAAGGATTAAAACATAAACAAAGAGGCTTCTATGTCCTTACAGAATATGTTTAGACAATAAATAAAGTAACACAGGATTTTATCAGTATGAGAGCAGTAAAATTATTGAAAGTGATGAGTTATGTCAATTCAATAATTTAACAAATTACATTTATTTTATTCATATTGTGACCTAACGGAGAGATATTATTTTCTTTTGTTAAGGAAATACTGACCAACCATTTGAAGACTTACAGAGAAGAATTGCCTAAGGCTCTCTCAACTCTCACACATATTCCTTAACCTTGGAATAACTTTCTTAAGTACAAAGTGATGAAAGTTAATGATTAATGTTATTTTTCTATTTATCTTTAAAGTACTTTTCTTATTGCTTCTTCCAGTTTGTATTTTACAAAAACATGTTCATTGTCTGTGATTCAAAAACGTCAGCATTTTAAAGTGTTATGGAAATGCATTCTTGTTCAATATTCAGGGTCAGATTTCTGTTTTCCATAAATGTTAACATAAAGAACAGACCTCTAAGTGCTACGGAGGTAAGACAATACAAAAGAAGTGCACCTTTTTCTTTATAGAGATTCTAAAATTTTTTTTGAAATATAACCATTGATGATCCATTTTTCAAAGTTGAATTTCTGAACAGAATTTGTTTTAGTTTCCATGGCAAAATAAATATATTGAACTTTTATTAGCTGGATAGATATTTTGTTGGAAGCGTGAAAAGAGATGGATAGTTATGCAGATAGATAGATGGACAGATAGATTATAGTTAGAATTTCTTGCAATCTTATGTAATTTGAGTGGTTGCTTATTCTCTGTCTACTCTATATGAGACTTTAAGTAAAAATAATGACAAAATATAGCAATTAGGTTTTATTAGAATTAGTAGAAGCAATTTTTAAAATATAGTTTTGTGGAAGAATGAAATCATTTATTCAAAAACATTATTTTCTAATTTTACACACTGATCTTTCTTTTTGTAGTTGTCGGCAGTGAAAATAAATCATTTCATTTACAAATAAAACTTTCCAAATTAATACAGTTTTCAGTAACAGATTTGAACTACTTTTGACATATCTTTTAGAGTGACATGAGGAAAGTGTAAGTACAAAGGAGAAAATGACTGAAATAAAATACTCAATATTGAACTTTTCCCTATAGAATAATACTATCACTGTATTCAGGAATTTCTTTGAAAAGCAAAACTGTGCTTTGAATTTCGATGATATAAATTGGTAAATTTCATGAAATTTTCTGCGTTTTTTTTTTTATCTTAGACTGTCACAATTCAGGTGTCTAAAGATGTGAGTTTTAAATTCTTTTTTTAAAAAATTTATTTAATTTTGGCTCATTGAACACAAATGGAGTACAGTTATTGTTTCTCTGGTTGTATACAAAGTAGAGTCACACCATCTGTGCATTCATACATGTACACAGGGCAATGATGTCTGTCACATGCTGTTATTATTCTTACCCCACACCCAAGCCCACCCCTCCCTTCCCTCTATGCTATCTATCCTTCCACCATTCTGGCCACTCTTCCACTCAGCATTATGCATTGTCATTCATTTATCCATTCAGCCTTTGAGTTTTGGGGATTGATTAGTCTCACTTAGCATAACAGTCTCCAACATCATCCATTTACCTACAAATGCCATAATTTTATTCTTTATGGCTGAGTAATATTCCATTGTGTAGATATACCATAGTTTCTTTACCATTCATCTATTGAAGGACATCTAGGTTGGTTCCACAATCTAGCTACTGTGAATTAAGCAGCTATGAACATTGATATGGTTGCATCACTGTAGTAATCTGATTTTAAGTCCTTTGGGTATAGGCCAAGGAGTGGGATAGCAGGGTCAAATGGTGGATCCATTCCAAGTTTTCTAAGGAATCTCCATACTGCTTTCTAGAGTGGTTGCACCAACTTGCAATCCCACCAGCAATGTATGAGTGTACCCTTTTCCCCACATCCTCGCCAACACGTGTTGTTGCCTGTATACTTAATAAAAGACATTCTAATTGGGGTAAGATGAAATCTTAAGGTGGTTTTGATTTGCATTTCTCTTATAACGAGGGATGTTGAACATTTTTTCATAAATCTGTTGATTGTTTGTAGATCTTCCTCTGTAAAGTGTCTGTTCATTTCCTTAGCTCATTTATTGATTGGGCTATTAATATTCTTGGTGTAAAGATTTTTGAGTACTTTGTAGATTCTGGAGATTAGTGCTCTATCTGAAGTGTGTGTGACAAAGATTTTCTCCCACTCTGAAGGCTCTCTCTTCACATTGCTAATTGTTTCCTTTGCTGAGAAAATCTTTTTAGTTTGATTCTATCCCAAACATTGACTCCTGCTTTTATTTCTTGTGCTTTGGGAGACATGTTAAGGAAATCTGGTCCTAGGACAACATGATGAAGATTTGGACCTATTTTTTCTTCAATTAGGTGCAGGGTCTCTGGTCTAATTCCTAGGTCCTTGATCCATTTTGAGTTTTGTACAGGGTGAGAGATATGGGTTTAGCTTCATTTTGCTGCATATGGATTTCCAGTTTTCCCAGCACCTTTTGTTGAAGAGGCTATCTTTTTTCCACTGTATGTTTTTGGCTCCTTTGTCAGGTATGAGATACCTGTATTTATGTGGGTTTGTCTCTGTGTCCTCTATTCTGTACCATTGATCTCCCTGTCTATTTTGGTGCCAATACCATACTGTTTTTGTTACTTTTGCTCTGTAATATAGTTGTGACACCCCCTGCTTCGCTCTTCTTGCTAAGAATTGCTTTAGCTATTCTGGGTTTCTTAATCCTCCAAATGAATTTCATGATTGCTTGCTAATTCCTATGAGGTCTGTTCCCTCATTGGGATTTTAATTGGAATTGCATTGAATTTGTATAGCGCTTTTGGTAGTAGGGCCATTTTGACAATATTAATTCTGCCTATCCAAGAACATGGGAGATCTTTCCATCTTCTCAGATTCTCTTTAATTTCTTTCTTTAGTGTCTATAGTTCTCATTGTAGAAGTCTTTCACTTCTTCTGTTAGATTGATTCCCAAGTACTTTATTTTATTTTAGTTTTTTGAGGCTATTGTGAATGGGGTAGTTTTCCTAATTTCTCTCTCAGAGGATTCATCACTTACGAATAAAAATGTTTTTCTTTTATGAGCATTAATTTTATATCCTGCTACTTTACTGAAATCATTTATGAGTTCCAGAAGTTTTCTGGTGGAATTTTTAGGGCCTTCTAAATAGAGAATCATATCATCAGCAAATAGGGATAGTTTGATCTCTTCTTTTCCTATTCGTATTCCTCTAGTTTCTTTGGTCTGTCTAATTGTTCTGGCTAGAATTTCAAGGACAATGTTGAATAGAAATGGAGAAAGAGGGCATCCCTTCCTTGTTCCAGTTCTGGGGAATACTTTCAGTTTTTCTCCATTTAGAATGATGTTAGCTGTGGGTTTAGCATAGGTAGCCTTTACAATGTTAAGGAGTGTCCCCACTATCCCTATTTTTTCTAGCGTTTTGAGCATGAAGGGGTGCTGTATTTTATCAAATGCTTTTTCTGCATCTATTGAAATAATCATGTGGTTCTTGACTTTAATTCTGTTGATGTGGTGAATTACATTTATTGATTTCTGGGTATTGAACCAACCTTGCATCTCTGGGATGAAACCCACTTGATCATGGTGCACTACCTTTTTAATATGCTTTTGCATGTGATTCGCTAAAATTTTGTTAATAGGTTT
This sequence comes from Glaucomys volans, assembly GCA_020662805.1. NCBI lineage: Eukaryota > Metazoa > Chordata > Mammalia > Rodentia > Sciuridae > Glaucomys > Glaucomys volans. Next base: position 107,248 of record JAJEJO010001259.1, read on the forward strand.
CGCATCTATGTTCATTAGGGATATTGGTCTTAAATTTTCTTTCCTCGATGTGTCCTTCTCTGGTTTTGGTATCAGGGTGCTATTACCTTCATAGAATGAGTTTGGAAGGGTTCCCTCCTTCTCTATTTCATGAAATACTTTGAGGAGTATTGGGAGCTCTTCTTTGAAGGTCTTGTAGAACTTGGCTGTGAATGCATCTGGTCCTGGACTTTTCTTTGTTGGTAGACTTTTGATGACTTCTTCTATTTCATTGCTTGAAATTGATCTATTTAAGTTGTGTATGTCTTCCAGATTCAGTTTGGCTGGCTCATATGCCTCTAGGAACCTGTTGATGTCTTCCAGGTTTTCTATTTTGTTGGAGTATAAATTTTCAAAATTGCTTCTAAGTATGTTTTGTATTTCAATACAAAACAATAGTGTCTGTTCTAATATTTCCATTTCCATCACGAATTTTAGTAATTTGGAGTTTCTCTCTCCTTCTCTTCATTAGTGTGGCTAAGGGTTTATCAATTTTGTTTATTTTTTCAAAGAACCAACTTTTTGTTTTGTCAATTTTTTGAATTGTTGCTTTTGATTCGATTTCATTGATTTCAGCTCTGATTTTAATTATTTCCTGTCTTCTACTACTTTTGGATAATCTGTTCCTCTTTTTCTATGACTTTGAGCTGAGGTCATTGATTTGTTGACTTTTCATTCTTTTATTGAATGCACTCCATGCAATGAATTTTCCTTTTAGCACTGCTATCATAGTATTCCAGAGATTTTGATATGTTGTATCTTTGTTCTTTTGACCTCTAAGAATTTTTTTACTTCCCCCCTAATATCTTCTGTTATTCATGCATCATTCAATAGCATATTATTTAGTCTCCAGGTATTGGAGTAATTTCTGTTTTTAATTTTATCGTTGATATCTAATTTCATTCCATTATGACCTGAAAGAATACAAGGTAGTATCTCTATGTTTTTGTATTTGCTAAGAGTAGCTTTGTGGCATAATATATGGTCTATTTTAGAGAAGGAGCCATGAGCTACTGAGAAGAAAGTGTATTCACTTTTTGATGGATGGAACATTCTATATATGTCCGTTAAGTCTAAATTAGCGATTGTGTCATTGAGTTATATGGTTTCTTTGTTCAATTTTTGCTTGGATGTTTGTCCAATGGTGAGAGACTAGTGTTATAGTCCCCAGTATTATTGTGTTTCGGTCTATTTGGTTCCTGAAATTGAGAAGGATCTGATTGACGTACAAAGATGCACCATTGTTTGGTGCATAAATATTTATGATTGTTATATCTTGCTGATTTATGCTTCCTTTAAGCAGTATGAATTGTCCTTCTTTATCCCTTCTGACTAACTTTGGCTTGAAGTCTGCTTTATCTGAAATGAGGATGAAAACCCCTGCTTTTTTACTCAGTCCATGTGCATGGTATGTTTTTTCCCAACCTTTCTTCCTTAGTCTGTGGGCATGCTTTTCTATGAGATGAGTCTCTTGAAGGCAGCATATTGTTGGGTCTTTCTTTTTAATCCAATCTGCCAGTCTATGTCTTTTGATTAATGCATTTAGGCCATTTACATTCAGGGTTGTTATTGAGATTTGACTTGTATTTCCTGTCATTTTAGCTTTTTGGGGGTTTTTATTTAACTTTGTTTCTTCTTTGATTGGCTATTTCTTTATAGTAATTCCTCCCCATGTTGACTAACATTGTTATTTTTCATTTCTTCTTCTTGGAATATTTTGCTGAGAATGTTCTGTAGGGCAGGTTTTCTATTTGTGAATCCTTTAAGTTTTTGTTTATCATGGAAGTATTTTATTTCATCATCTCATCTGAAGGTAAGTTTTGCTGGGTATAAGATTCTTGGTTGGCATCCATTTTCTTTCAGAGCTTGAAATATGTTGTTCCAGTCCCTTCTTGCTTTTATGATCTGGGCTGAGAAGCTGCTGATATCCATATTGGTTTCCCCTTGTAGGTAATCTGATGCTTTTCTCTCGCAGCCTTTAAAATTCTATCTTTGTTTTGTATGTTAGGTATTTTCATTATAATGTGTCTTGGTGTGGATCTGTTGTAATTGTGTGTGTTTGGTGTCCTGCAAGCCTCTTATAATTGATTTTCCATCTCATTCATCATATTTGGGAAATTTTCTGATATTATTTCATTGAACAGATTATTCATTCCCTTGGTTTGTATCTCTGGGCCTTCCTCAATCCCAATAACTCTTAAATTTGTCTTTTCATGATGTCCCATATTTCTTGGAGGTTCCATTCATGATTCCTAACCATCTTCTCTGTTTGTTCGACTTTGTTTTCAAGATTAAATATTTTGTCTTCATTGTCTGAGGTTCTGTCTTCCAAGTGATCTATTCTGTTAATTATGCTTTCTATTGGGTTTTTAACTTGGTTGATTGTTTCCTTCATTTCCTTGTTTCCTTTAAGGATTTCTGTTTGTTTTTTTCTCAGAACTTCTATCTCTTTATTGAAATGATTTTTTGCTTCCTGCAATTGCTCTTTTAGCTGATTATTCATAGCCTGAATTTGCTCTCTTATCACATCATTCTCTTCTCAGATCATTTTAATTATGAACATTCTGAACTCCCTTTCTGTCATTCCTTCTACCATGCTGTCTTTGGGTTCTCTTGATATATCATCAAGGTTTGTTTGGGACACTTTCTTCTGTGTTTTCTCATGTTGCTTGTGTATCTTCCCCTCTAGTAGTGCGAGTCTGAGGGATTGCAGTTTCCCTGTAAACACTTATAGTGTCCCTGCAGATTTCCAATACTTCACCTTGAAGAGATTATTATTAGCAGTACCCCATATAAACAATATATGTCCTTAAACCATATAGAACCTATTTAGACATTAACTGCATTATAATATACAGAAATGAGTTCAAATTATCTACTGCATAATCAATGTTTGCAATAAGGACCACAATTTCAAATAGCAGAAAAAGAAAATGCTGAGAGGTTTAGAATATAATGTTAATGTGATAGGAAGTGAGTCTATAGAGTTACTATGTCATAGGAATAATGAGAGCAGAATTAAAGGAAATAAGTTTTTAGCATGAGAAAAGAGAATGGGTCTCCAAGGACACTGCTATATTAGAGGATGATAGAATGATAAGGATATTAATAGGAAAGAAATGGGAATGTAGTAAGTATATTAGGAATAATCGTAATATTACTATTTAGACAAAAGAAAAAGAGAAAGTTTTGCAGTAAAATTATATTGTACTATTCAAACCTCCTATTTTCAGTAGTCTGTCAGGCACCTGATAATGCTGTGTCCCAAGAAGGGTGCTGTCCCACTGCCTCCAGGTCAGGGATAATCAATGTTTGTGGGCAAAGGTAACCTGTTGTCATTAGATGGTCAGCAACAGCGTGGGTGCTGGCCTGAGACTAGACCAGGTTCAGGGTGCCTGCCTGGACTTGCCCGATGGTTTGGTAGGTATGTGTTCACAGCTGGGGCTGCCCAAGGTCAGGCCCAAACCTGGCCCAGCGATGGTGATTTCAGAGCGGCAGCTGGGGTCCCACACTCCCAGCTAGCTGCTGCCTGGTGTCAGGCCTAAGCCCAGGCCTGAGCCCGGCCCGGCAATGGTGACTCTGGAGCAGCTGCTGGGGTCCCTGGCTCCCGGCTGGTAGCTGCCCATGGCCGGTCCGAGCTAGGCCCAGTGGATTTGGTTCCAGAGCAGCAACTGGGGACCTCTTAGATGTAATTTGAATATAAAATCTCATTGAGAGCAATATTCCTGCTGTTTGAATCCTGAGAAAGTAGGAACCCACAGAGCAAGTAGGAATTTAGCCTTCCTCTAGCCCGCCATCTTTAATCTCAGTAGTTCCTTTAAATCGGTAGTGCTGCAGGAGAAGGGCTGGCATCAGCCCAATCAGAGTTACCTCATTTATACAAACTGCCATCTACCAGAAGCTGCTGGAGCCCCCAGCTTCTGGAAGGCAATGTTCTCTGGGGACTGCTTTTCCCTGATAGCCCTCTGGGTCTTGGTTTTTCCTGTTGTCAAGTTTTAAATTCTTAGTAAAACAAACTTTAGTTTTTCAGGCTTACAATAAAAACTAGAGTTAAGTAAATGAGAGTAAAGCAGGGTGTGTTATCTGGCATATAGTTGCATAGTAAAATGAATGTGTTAAGATGGCTCCAAAGTGCACTGGATGCACATTGGACTTCCAAAAATAGATGTTCCCAAATATTAATGGCATTTTTGCATCACAGCAACATCACCTGCCAGGACTATAGAGAGCATGCTCATGGACAAAATGGAAAAGAATCCCCAGAATAAGGTCACTGTGTTTATGATAGTACTTAGTCTAAGTGACAGTCTAAGTTTGATTAATTGAAACTTCTTAATCACACTATTTTATAGCTAATTCCACCCTAACCCTAATATTACGATTTATGTAAATGTTACACACACATATCATTCTTATAACAGGTATATATGTATAAGGATTTGGTGTGTATATATAAATACACAATGTGGACAGTATTGTATTGTTAGAATTGCAATTTAAGAGAATTGTCATCTCTTAACTTTTTAAATTCCTATTTAAAATTAACAAATTTGATTATCTTAATTAGGTAATAAATTATTTTTAACAGAGAATAAAACGTTTCCATTATAGAGACTTTATTTTACTTTATTTTAATCCATGTTCTCTTCTCTATTTTTTTTGTTTTTGTTGTACCAGGAGTTGAACCCAGGGGCATTTCACCACAGAACCACATCCCCAGCCCTTTTTAATTTTATTTTCAGACAGGATCTCAGAAAGTTGCTTTGCACCTAAGCTTCTGAAGTTGGTTGACTTTGAACTTATGATCCTCCTGCCTCAGCCTCCTGAGCCTGGTATTACAGGTGCGAGCCACCATGCCTGGAAATCTTTATTTATTTTGAGAGATGTTGACAGTTTTATTGGCATTACTAAAGAAAATATATGCAGAAAATAAAAATTTTAAATTAGGATATTTCATAAAGAGGCATAATGGCAAGTAACAGATATGTGAGTAAATACAATTAAATATATTATGTATGGAATCTTAAAAATTGTATCTTCTTTAAAAATTAATTTTTATGTAATTGGCACCACACAGATGCAAGCATCAAAGTAGATGCACCTAAGGGATTACTGTTTGTTTTTTATCTTATATTACTATATTAAGCTATATTGATTGGTATTAATGGAAGTAGATGATGGCAAATAAAGAATTTAATAAATCATGATCATTTCTATTTCATTATGTTTCATCTGAAAGCATTAGAGGAAAATCTTTGATGTAGGTTCTTTCTTCATTTGCTCAAGGGGTAATAAGCAAGAATAATTTGGAACATTGCATATAATGTATGCATATTTAGAGCTTACTAAGTGATAAATATTATACTAGCAACAGAGTATAAAGCAATTGATGTGACAGTTCATCCTATCAATCATCTTACATTCTAATTAGTGAGATCTTTGTATATATGTGACTGCAATGCCATGTACAATAACATAGCTAGTTGACACCATACTGAAATGTTTCTGTTATACTTTTGGTAAACAGCCACTTGCTTAAGTTCCCTGAGTGACATATCAATATCTCTTCCCACTTTTTGGAAAGTGAACAGTGATCTGACTGAGAAGGATAAATAATATGGAATCCAGGATATGTGTCCAAATTTCCTGTATCTTTCAAAAATCATTGCCTTTTGGAATTTTGACATCTGTCCTTAGAAATACAGTTCATCTAAGTCAGATGTGGATTTGAATTAGCTTTCATTGAGGTTAGCCACAGACTTATTTTTGCTGTCTCTGAAGAAAACATTTTTGTTTCATGTCTTTTTCTACATTTCTCTAACATTCAAGATACTTTAGTATATTTTTCCTCTTGAAAAAATAATTTTTACTTCAGTTATTTTATTTATATCTTTACTTTTTTCCATGTGATCACTTATTAGTTTCCTTTGTATAATCGATCAATTCAGTGTTGATATCCCATGCAGTTCTGTTTTAGTCTCATACTATCTTTGTTTCCCATTATGTTAACCAAAGTAGTAAAATTTGCCAGACAACATGCTAAAGTTTTTGGATATGATTCCTTATTTAATTCTCATCACAAACCTAGGAAGCTGCTTTATTATTCTTATTTTGTATATACAGAAACTAAAATTCAAAAACATGCTTAAGCATGTATAAATCTTAAATGGATAAGCTTGGATTTGATGCAGATTTCTTGCTGAAAGACAAATATACTATTTTCCCATTTATCTCCCATAATATTCATCTCTCTCCAAGTTAGCATTATGTTTTTTACCACTAAAAGAAGCCAAAATTTATATACTGCTTACCATATGCCAAGCATTTTCTAAACTCTTATGTGTATGTTAACTCATTTAATTCTCACAACTTTTCCATATGCTCTATTATTCTTGATTTACATATGAAGAAATTAAGGGACTTAATGTGTCCTAGGTAACATGCTATTAAGTGGGAAAATTGCTATCAAAGTCAAGCTAGGTAGTTCCAGAGTATGTCCTCTTAGTAACAACATGGCTTTAAGGATGAAAATCGTATATTTAATAGATGTTTCAAGCTCAAAATTATAAAATTCTGTTCATATTTGCCTTCTGACTCTTATGTTTTACCACGGTGATTATTTCTTCTAGTGTTCTCTACTTCAGTAACGGTGAAACAATCTACTCAAACCAAACACCTGAACCTTGTCATTAATTATCCCTAACTCTCCAATCTACATTAAAATTAAGCAGCAGGGACAGGGTATGTAGCTGAGAGAGCAAATATGTGCTTAGCTTGCACAAAGCCCTGAGTTTGATCCCCAGCGTCTCACACACATACACACACATACACGATGATTATGAATATAAAGATTCTTATTCTGCTGTAAAATGTTCTACTTTTAATTTTTATGGTTTTGCATGTTTTTCTCTCTACTATGGAAATTACCTTACATTCTCCCCTTTCTCTTCAAAATCTTTTGTAATTTAGTGACCACTATAAATTATATTTTATGTTTGAAAAAACAATTATTTAAAATAAGCACACAAGAATAGAGCAGAAACTGCTTTTGTTCCTTTGCACATAGCATTTTAGATATTTCACGGTTTTTGTAATTGAATCAACATTCAGAGAAAGAGAATTATCCAAGTAGTCATAGCAAGAGTTCTAACAGATGAGTCAGAGATTTGGATTTAAGGGTGTCTCATGGTCTCTCTTAGCCCTTGTGACTTTTAGGTAGGCATTATTCTTCTTTATTTACACATGAAGAAATTGAGGGACAATATTTTTCAAAAAGACATAAAATTAAGTTTAACCTTTTTTGAACTCTCCATAATAAAGCATACACATAAAAGGGTCTTATCTTTGTCTACTATTGTACTTAATTTTATTTCTAATATTTTAATGGTGATTTTTGAAATCTATGCAAGAATAGTAGCTAGATCACAATGACTTTGTTATGTATTAAACGAATGAAAAAGATAATCATAAAACATAAGCATGTCCATAAATATAGCAAGATTCATTTTCTTCCTCATAGCATTTACATCAAATATAGCAATATCTATATTCCCAACTCTTCAACCAGTAATTCCGAGATATGTTACAGAGATTATTGAATGTTTATGAGATTGAATTTTGTCACATGCAAATGTCAAATTACTTCAAGAGTCCTGTCACCAGTGAAACAAGTTTACTGGAGCCATTTAGATATAACTGAAAGATTTCATTGAATGTGAAGCCATGTTAAAATAATTTTCTTATGAAGAACTAACTTGGAAGTAAATAATAAAGACAAATATTTTAGAAGACTATTTTAATCCATATTCAGCACTGCTATTTATATTTTTTTATTTTTATTGATGCTTTATAATTGCAAGTAATAGTGGGATTCATTGTTAGACATTTATATGTGCATATAACATAGCTTCTAATAGCAATATTTATTAAGATATTGTAGGTGTGTATACCTTGTTGCTGGACTGCTATTTTTATAGATTTTTTGGTTTTTCACCTAGGTAGTCACTGAGTTGGGTAAAAAAAAATAGTAGCTAATCCAGATTTTGAGTGCATCAAAAGTAGGAAGTTCAGATTGCATTAGCTTTCCACAATTTACCCCTTGGTGGCAAATGTGCAAAGGGTACACAAGTGAGGGAATGCGAAGATGTAGATCCTCAGGCATGAAGATACAACTCTGGTGGCCAAAGTAGTTCATAAAGAGTGATGAGTTCCTCAGGCTTTCTAAACTTGTATGGACTTTGTCATGGTAAGGGATTAAAAAAGAATGGGGAAAAGGTCTGCACTGTAAAAATACATGGACCTACTGCCTCTCAGTTATGTACTTTCACATTCAACTTTGTATTACTTCAAGAAGCTTACAGAAGTTCTGACAATTTCTCATTGCAGTATTTAAACTAATTCACTCTATGATGAGGGCTGTAATAAAACATTAGAAGGTGATACTTTTCTTATGAAATGTAAATGGACAATCATTTTAGATTACTAACATAACATTTAAACGTCTACATTATTATATTTAACAAAGCAGTTTCTTTCTGGCAATTTTATTTCTGGCAGTATAACATTTGTTTATACATTATAATCATTTCATTAAATACCTCCTATTTATCAATGCTGTTGAAGGGACTTAGACTTCATTGACAAAAAGACCATCATTCCATAGGAGGCTTAAATTTGAGTGGAGAGCAATGAAACAACAACGAGCATAAATATATACATAGTTTAGATACTTAAAAATGCACTAGAGATCTGATTATCCTGATACTATTCATTTTAAAATTTTTCTTAGATTATTTTGCTTTCCAGAGTGATTATGACTTATTTGGAGATGTCTTCTGATTTTTTATTATTAGCATTTCTTTTTAAAATGTAGTAAAATACTTTGTCAAGTATTTTCACTTTAATGTTTTGCTCTTCTCTAATATAATAAGAAAATGGCTCCTAGGAATCCATGACTATGAGGAAATTACTCACAGAAATGAGTGCCACTGTGCCCCAATTCCTAGATACTTAAGTATTCTATGCTGACTCTTACCATCTTTTTGTGTTTGGCTAAGGGCTACTTTATCACTCTCTACTTGCGACAGAAAGTAATAATTTGCAAACTTACTATGAACTGAGAAAAATGCTTCTTTAATTAATACATACTCTAATGTCTTTATATATAAGAGCTAGCATCAACAATTCTCATAGTTTACTGATTGGCTTTTCAACAGCCACAAAACATGTCTTTGTTTTATTCGAACTCTAAGGATTCTAACTCTTACCCCACTTACTCATCTACAAGTCCACTTTTTCGTAAAGATGTTTTCCAAGCCACCTGAACTATAGAATGACTCTCATGATCTCATAGGTCACAAGAGCTACACCAAGGAAAATAGTTAAAGAACAACAACCACATTTTGGTTGGTCCCCCAACCAAAATATTATCAATGGGAACTAAAAATACATAGCGCACTTTTTAGGTTCTAAGAAACACTGAGCTGATAATTCTGTTAAAAGAACATTATAAAGGATGAAAATTGTCAGCCAAAACTCTACATGAATATACACACAAAAATCCTGAACAAATTGCTAGCAATCAAGTTCAACAATATGAAAAAGAATAAGATACATCCACCAAGGGGAATTTATTTTAACTATGTAAAGTTGGTTCAAAATTAAAGTTCAATTAATGTAATCCATTATGTCAACAGACTAAGGCAGACAAATCATATGATACTTTCATTAGACACAGAAAGCATATTTGACAACATCAAACAACTACTCATAAACAACTAATAGCTAAAGTATAAAAGAAGAGAACTTTATCAAACATAAAAGAGACATCTCCAAGAAATATTAAAGCTAATGTCATAATTCACGGTGACAAAATTTGTATTTTGTCTTTGTGATCAGAAAGAAGACAAAGATATGTGTCTTACCACTTTTTCAGTAGTGTGTTGATGTCCTACCTAAGAATAAGAAAAGAAAGTAATGAAAATATTGATTAGAAAGAAATTGTAGAGGGCAGGGATTAACTACATAGAAAAATCGCCCAAAACAACAGAAATGAAAAGAAAAACCCTTCTGAACCGATTGTTATTATAGCAAAGTTACTGGATAAAAGTTATTTCATATAACTAACCATGAACAATTAGAATTTTGTATTAGAGCAAAGCATGGTGGCACAGGTTTCTAGTCCCTAGGACTCAGGAGGCTTAGGAGATCACAGGTTCCAGGCCATCCTTAACAACTTAGCAAGACTCTATCTCAAAATAAAATAAAAAAGCTGAGGATGTAGCACAGTGGTTGAGAACCCCTGGGTTCAATCCCTATTAACACACATACAGAAAAATGAAATTAAAGTAAGAAACAATATTTATGTTAACAATAAAAATTTGATGTACTTAGGAATAAATCTAGCAAAATGCATGCAAGATCTACATGAGAAAAGCCATAAAACTCTGATGAAAAAACAAAAAAACCATAAATAGAGAGATATTCCATTTTCATTTACATGAAGACTCTATATTCTTGTGAAGTCATTTCTTCTGAAGTGGACTCAACTTGCTGCAACTTGATTCAACACGATGCCAATCAAAATCCCAACAAGTCACTTTGTAGATGTCAACATGCCATATGTAAAGTATATATGGATTCAACATCGTTCTTGAAACTCTAGCCAGAGCAATTAGACAGACTAAAGAAATTAGAGGAATACGAATAGGAAAAGAAGAGATCAAACTATCCCTATTTGCTGATGACATGATTCTCTATCTAGAAGATCCTAAGAATTCCACCAGAAAACTACTGGAACTCATTAATGAATTTAGCAATGTAGCAGGATATAAAATTAATGCTCATAAATCTAATGCATTTTTATTTGTAAGTGATGCATCCTCTGAGAGAGAAATTAGGAAAACTACCCCATTCACACTAACCTCAAAAAAAAATAAAATACTTGGGAATCAATCTAACAAAAGATGTGAAAGACCTCTACACTGAGAACTACAGAACACTAAAGAAAGAAGTTAAAGAGCATCTGAGAAGATGGAAAGATCTCCCATGTTCTTGGATAGGCAGAATTAATATTGTCAAAATGGCCATACTTCCAAAAATGCTATACAAATTCAATGCAATTCCAATTAAAATCCCAATGATGGACCTTATAGAAATAGAGCAAGCAATCATGAAATTCATATGGAGGAATAAGAGACCCAGAATTGCTAAAGCAATCCTTAGCAAGAAGAGCGAAGCAGGGGGTTTCACAATACCAGACCTCCAACTATACTACAGAGCAATAGTGACAAAAACAGCATGGTATTGGTACCAAAATAGACAGGTAGATCAATGGTACAGAATAGAGGACACAGAGACCAACCCAAATAAGTACAGGTATCTCATACTTGACAAAGGAGGCAAAAACATGCAATGGAGAAAAGACAGCCTCTTCAACAAATGGTGCTGGGAAAACTGGAAATCCATATGCAGCAAAATGAAACTAAACCCATATCTCTCACCCTGTACAAAACTCAACTCAAAGTGGATCAAGGACCTAGAAATCAGACCAGAGACTCTGCACCTAATAGAAGAGAAAATAGGTCCAAATCTTCATCATGTTGGCCTAGGACCAGATTTCCTTAACATGACTCCCAAAGCGCAAGAAATAAAAGCACGAATCAATGATTGGGATAGAGTGAAACTAAAAAGCTTCTTCTCAGCAAAGGAAACAATCAGCAATGTGAAGAGAGAGCCTTCAGAGTGGGAGAAAATCTTTGCCACACACACTTCGGACAGAGCACTAATCTCCAGAATCTACCAAGTACTCAAAAATCTTTACACCACGAACACCAATAACCCAATCAATAAATGGGCCAAGGAAATGAACAGACACTTTACAGAGGAAGATCTACAAGCAATCAACAGATTTATGAAAAAATGTTCAACATCACTCGTTATAAGAGAAATGCAAATCAAAACCACCTTAAGATTTCATCTTACCCCAATTAGAATGTCTTTTATCAAGAACACAGGCAACAACAGGTGTTGGCGAGGTTGTGGGGAAAAGGGTACACTCTTACATTGCTGGTGGGAGTGCAAGTTGGTGCAGCCACTCTGGAAAGCAGTGTGGAGATTCCTTAGAAAACTTGGAATGGATCCACCATTTGACCCAGCTATCCCACTCCTTGGCCTATACCCAAAGGACTTAAAATCAGATTACTACAGTGATGCAGCCACATCAATGTTCATAGCTGCTCAATTCACAATAGCTAGATTATGGAATCAACCTAGATGCCCTTCAGTAGATGAATGGATAAAGAAACTGTGGTATATATACACAATGGAATATTACTCAGCCATAAAGAAGAATAAAATTATGGTATTTGTAGGTAAATGGATGATGTTGGAAACTCTTATGCTAAGTGAGATCAGCCAATCCCAAAAATTCAAAAGCCGAATGGTCTCTCTGATATATGAATGATGATGCATAATGTGGGGGGGAAAGATGGCAAGAATGGAGGAAAGATAGCTAGCATAGAGGGAAGGGAGGGGTGGGGGTGGGTGGGGGATAAAATTAATAACAGAATGTGTGACAGATACCATTGCCCTGTGTACATGCATGAATGCACAGATGGTGTGACTCTACCTTGTGTACAAACAGTGAAACAACAGCTGTACTCCATTTGTGTTCAATGAATCAATAAGTAAATAAAAGAATAAAAAAAAAATAAAGTATATATGGAAAGATAAAAGATACAGAACAGACAAAATTGAAGAAGACAAATTCAGAAGACTGATTCTACCTAACTTCAAGATGTACTCTAAGTCTATTCTAATGAGAACAGTGTAGTAATGGCCAAAAGAGTAGAAAAACACAATGAATCAGAGTCAAGAGCACAGAAATGGATGTGCACAAATATCAGCTGCTACTAACAGAGGAGCAGAGGCAATGCGAAGAAGTAGGTGTGTTCTTTAACCAAATGGTGCTGGAATAACTGGGCAACCATATGCAAAAATGATTTTAGTCACTAAAATTACAACTTTCACACAAAACAAATTTTAAAATAGGTCACAGAATGAATTGTAAAACACAAAACTGGAATATATAGACAAAAAGCATAAGAGAAAATCTAGGTGACCTCTAGTAATAAAATTGTAGATTCAACATCAAAATTATGATTTATAAGAGAAAAATAGAATGATAAGATGGATTTTAACAAAATTCAAAATTTTTACAAAAACATACATTAAAGAGAAGGAAAAGATAAGCTATTATCTTGCCACATAATCCAGCAATGACACTTCTTAGTATTCATTCAATTTCTAATTGAATGCCTGGTGTATAGTAGATGCACACCAATTTGCATTGAGTGAGTATTTAATTTATTGATTCCTGACAATATTAGACATTTTAATAGTGATTTGGTCTATGATTTGTAATATGTGTTTATTGATTTGTGATAATGTACACATTGTAAAATTAGTATTGTATCCTATTAAATCACTTTAAATTGTCAATATTTTCTTTTGTTTTAGAACTTGATAATTATATAGTTAGTAGGTTGGGTAAATTTTCTGGGTACGTTATAACTAACGATAAGTAGTAATCACAGAATCATGTTTAAATGATTACTTTGGATTTCTGCAAAAAACAACAACAAAAGATAATATTATTCTGTTTTGCTCAAATCAATGAAGGTTTTTATTTGCTTTCCTCTCTGTTGTGCGCTGGGTTTCTGTAAGATTATAACTCCAGTTTTACTTTTCTCCACTCTGCCTCTAATATTTTCACTGACTTGCCTTTTGAGAAGCATGTGGTTCCACAAACAGTTTTAAAAGGTAGACCAGGAGAGAGGGCCAAACATTACCTTGTTATTAGAGAGGTTTCCTCAAAAACTGGAGGCTGCTCAGAGCCCATCAAGAGATTACAAGAATATTATGCTAACACTTACCAGCAACCATGTTCTATTCAAGCTAATGAGAGAAGAGGAGATGTCATTCAACAAAGACAGTGGGGAGCAATGAAATGGGGAAGCCTAGAAAGAGAAAAAGGAAGGGATGAACATCAGCTGACTTCCTTAATGGTAGTACTTGCTGAAGTCAATCTTTGTTCCTGCCTGTTTTTATGAGATTTCCCCATATCCTAATAATAAAGAATCCCTTTGTCTTTAGGCTAAGGTTGGTACTCTTTACTTAAAATCAAATCAGTCCTAAGTTTTTGTCATATTAAATAAGAAACCTGATGAAACAAAATAGAGCCTGGAGGGTATAATTAATTACACTCCCTTGTATCTATTTTGCTCTGTATCCAACAGCAATCTAAAGTAGTGTTTTAATTATTTATTGATTAACTTTGTTTTATTAAATGTACCACAAAGAAAATAATCCTATGTAAAAATGCTGAGTAAATGCTGTTGTGTCCTTGAATAAATCACTACAAGTAGTATGATATTTTATAACACGGAGAAATTTTCTTAATATCTATTAAAATTCAGCATTAAAATATTTGTCTCTTGAACTTGGAATGACATGCATGTGTTATGCAGTAAATAATGACAACTATAGAGATGCATCCTTAAGCTTCAGTAACAATTCACAGCACAATCACAATTTAGAAATGGTAGAATTTAAATATCAAGGTCTTGGATTTGTAAATCATAGATTATAAATTCTGCTTTCTAAAAATGCATCCATCAGTAATCAGGAAATTCACACCTGAAGGAAAAGAATTTTAGCTTTGTTATTTCAGAATCATTAATAAGGGAAGTAAATTTGGAAAATAATTTGTATCTTTCAGTAAATGTGATAAATAATCAATGAGTAAATTAAGCAAGTAATATTACTGTAGAAGCTTATTCTGTTTTTTAAAAAGCTATACATGAACAAATAAAGCCATATAGAAACAAACCAGTGCATAGATACAAAATTGTGCCAAAGAGTTAAAACCTACAGCTTTTTTATGCATTTCAATAAATAGAGTATGCATTAGATAGTGCTAGGTAAAAATATGGACTATAAAATGCTATCCAAAATAAATTTGTAAATATATCAGAAATAAATGACTTGAAATTTGACAGACATTTTAATTGGATTTTATGATAAAGTATGAAAACAGAAAAATCTAAATATATAAAACAGAAGTAGGATTTAGCACTTTCAACATATTTCTGATTGAGAATGGAGAGAAGAGTATTTCGGTATAATAGTTCTATGTATTATCGTGATGATTTTAATTTTTCACTGAGATTTTTAAAAAATTCTTTGTTTTGAAAAATCCATGGGATTTCTATATAATTTATTCAAATGCCATACACTTTTCCATCTAGAATTTTGTCTTAACCTGTTACAGTTCCCAAGAAATAAAATCCTCAAAAACCATGTCCCAGAAATGGAACAAACAATTCCTGGAAACTGAGAGGTGACCTTTAAATTAAGGAAGTTGGAAAGTCCCTAAAGGCCTAAATGTACCATCAGGAGGGAGAGACAGCTAACCACTAATCGCTAACATCTGCTTCTGCAGCCTGGCTTGCTTGCATTGGCTAGAAACAGTGACTGTTTGGCGCACACCACTCACACGCAATGCTGACAAGGAAGGAACTAGCACGTGATTCCCCTCCACACCACACTTAGGTGTACGGGTGGTCCTTGCTGGCCAGCTATAATAAAGCCTTCTTTTGGCTTTACATGAATAGCTTAGATGATCTCGTTCTCATCGGGTATAACAAACTCAAATAACCAAAGAAATGTTAGAACAATCATTTTCAAATATTCACTAAGTAATACATAATCTTAAAGAGGAGCTTATAAATTCCTTCAGAATACATGAATGTAATCATAAATAATATAAGGTTAGTTAATAGTTTTATCTACCATATATATGGTGAAAATTTCACTGACCAATATTGGCTGCTTGATAATAGCAAAAAGACAAAAGAACTAAAGCAAACACTTCCTTAACTGTCACATAATAAGAACCTTTTATCTGCTGTATAATTTAATTACTATTTCTAGTTTTAGAGATTTTAATTTTCTTGTTCTATATTACCATCGTAA
Source organism: Glaucomys volans (assembly GCA_020662805.1). NCBI lineage: Eukaryota > Metazoa > Chordata > Mammalia > Rodentia > Sciuridae > Glaucomys > Glaucomys volans. The sequence continues at coordinate 123,301 of JAJEJO010001259.1, forward strand.
TATGCTGCTTCCTATAATATGCCTTTTAAGTGACTGGAACATAAGGTGCTTAATGTATGATTGAAAGTTATGGACACCAATGAATTCACTATGGTTTCTAGCTGTGCTTAACCAATGTTTTAATAGAGTTTAACTTTTTTGGTTGGATTTTATTTGTCTCCTCTTGACTGTTTCTTCCCTAAACGGGAACTACTTTCTTTCCTCGTGGTCTACAGTAACAGCTTCTTGCATCCACCAGTGATGAAGCTGTGTTATACCAGAGTCATTTCAGCATGTCTTGCAAACATTCTTATCAGAGTTTAACTAACACAGAATGAATCCTTTTTATGTTCTTTTTTCATTCCCTATTTGCATAGCCCTGCAAACTTCAAAACACTAATGCTGACTGAATTTACAATCTCTTTATAGATGATATGCTTTAACACTGAATAGCACCCTTAACACCTGGAAACGTCCTATGAAGACTAATTTGGAAAATACAAGTTTCATGCAACAGGAATGAGTGGTACCATCCTTGTGTAAACCTTTAGTTTCTCCCAGAGTTTAATATAACATGGATGTCAGATTGTTGGCCTTCCAAAATACATGCTGAGATTTCTGATTCACTTCTCTGGTTCTTGTCTATTAATAAATTTTTGACAGCATCCTGCTGAGTAGCAAAATTCAGTGACAACTTTCATATACTTGTTGCCAAAAAAGATTTTGAGTACATGCAGTTTTCGTCTGGTTGCAATTTAAGATATGACCTTTGTTTTTGTTTTATATTGTGGTAAGAACACTTAACATGAGATTTACTATCTAAACTCTTAAGTGTACAATGCAGTATTGTTTTCTACATCAGTGTAAAATGCAAATGTCATGTAGCAGATATAGAGGGTGTCTTTACTGTACATAAATGAAACATTATACCCTTTGATTATCAGCTCCTGCCCTGTTTCTATATTTGACTATTTTAGATGCTTTATATCCTTGACATCATACTATTATTCTGTGACTGACTTTTCCCTTAAGAAAAAATTCTTGAGGTCCCTCAATATTGTCAAATTATGCAGGATTTTATTCTTTTTCTGGGTGAGGGATTGAGCTCAGGGGCACTGAACCACTAAGCCACATCCCCAGATCTATTTTGTATCTTATTTAGAGACGGTCTCACTGAGTTACTTTGCTGAGGTTGGCTTTAACTCTGGATCCCCCTGCCTCAGCTTCCAGAGCCACCGAGATTATAGGCATGTACCACTGTCCCTGATTTTGTTCTTTTTAAAGGCTAAATAATATTTTAGTTATGTATATACCAAGTTTCATTATCTATTTATATGTTTGTAGGTACTCAGGTTGTTTCCACATTTTGTTTATTGTAAATAATGCCATAATTAACTTGAAAATGCTATAATTTGTAATCCTGATTTCAATTACTTTGGGTAATTACTGAGATGGATCATATATGGTAGTTCCACTTTTAACTTCTTGAGAAACCGCCATACTGTTGTCTATGGTGGCTGCAACATTTTGTCCTCCCACAATGTACAGAATTGCAATTTCCAACATTTTGTCTCTCTTCTTTTTCTTTTGGAAACTCTCATCTTGAAAGATGTGAAGTGATATATCCTTGTGGCTTTGATTTGCTTTCATCAGATGACTAGTTATTTTAAGCATCTTTATGTGAAACTATTGATCATTTGTGTATCTTCTTTGGAGAAATGTTTATCCAAGTCCTTAGCTTATTTATTAATTGTATTATTAGTACTTTTGCTATTGAGTTCTCTAAGCGACTTACACATTTGTACATTCACTCTTCAAGAGACATATGATTTGCAAATATTTTCTCCCATTCTGTAGAACGCTTTTCACTGCTCTTTGCTTCTTTGCTGTGTGGAAACATTTTAGTTTAACGTAGTCCGTCTTGTTTACTTTGCTTTCGTTGTTCATACTTTTGGTAGTGTAGGAGAAAGAAAATATTGCCAATCCCAATGTCATGAAGTTGTACTCCTCCAATTTCTTCCAGGAGCTCACTGTCTCAGGTCTTATGTTAAAACATTAATCAATTTTGGTTTGATTTTTGCATATATTTTTTTTTTTTGGAACTAGGGATTGAACTCAGGAGTACTGGACCACTGAGTCACATCCCCAGCCCTATTTTGTATTTTATTTAGAGACAGAGTCTCACTGAGTTGCTTAGGGCCTTGCTAAGTTGCTGAGGCTGGCTTTGAACTCATGATCCTCCTGCCTCAGCCTCCCAAGTCGCTGGGATTATAGGCGTGCACCACCATGCCCGTCTTGCATATAATTTAAATATATAATCGGTTCAACTTATTTTTTTGAATATGGATGCTTAGGTTTTTTTTTAATATCATTTGTTGAGAAGACTAGTCATTCTCCACTGTTTATTCATGATCCATTGACTCTTTATATGCGGATTTAATTCTGGGTTCTCTATTCTTTTTCATTGGTCTAATAAAATCAAAAGGCATCTCTTATAGAAACATTAAAAACAAATTCTAAAATTCATATGGAACAAAAAAAAAATCCTGAAGAATGTAAACAATCTTGAAAAGAAGAACATAAATGGTGGCAAGACTGGTTCTGCTTTCAAAATATATGTCAGAGCTACAGTAGCTTAAAAAAACACGGTATTACTGAGAAGCCCTTCATCTTCCTTAGGCTGTCAATTAATCCATAATGCTGTGCAGAATTTAAAAAATCATCCATAATGCTGTCTACCTTTTCTTTTGTTATTTTGGAAAACAAATATCTGTAGTTTGTAGCAATGTTTGTAAAAGTTTTTCTAAAATTTTACATTGACGCTGTTAAAAAGGCTGTATTTCCTAGGATAAACAGCATATCAAATGAAAATTACTAAATCTTTGCTCATTTCTGCTTTACGTTATATTATATGGAAAAAAAAAACACAAAATAACTTACCCTTTTTCTACACCATTTCCTAATGGACTAGGGAAAACATGTTTCTACCACCTGATTTCATTTATATGAAAGCAGGTGTTAGAAACTGTGGGTAAAAATAAATGGAGAAAAGGTCTACTATATTTAACATAATAATGACCATTTGTTAAAACTAGAAATTTAATGATGGGAGGATGAAGAAATAGTGAGAGTTACAAAGAACTGAGGAAATTTTAAGTACCAGGAACAGTTTGTTCTAAGCCTTCTGTTTTATCAGCTTATAGAGTTTATAATGACCTTAGGAGTTGAATACTTTTGTTCTATTTAACACTTGCAGAAATTAAAGCACAGCAAGATTAAGTAACTTCTTGATGGTCACACAATAAATACTATTAAAATTGGTGTTTATATATAGGCAAAATGCTTATCTTATTTTCATCCCACAAAATACTGATATAACTCAGCATAGAGGTTCCTGCAAAGAGAAATAAATTATTCCACTATTGATGTTGACTGTTTATTTCATGTTAATATTCAAGAGGGATGTTATATAATTGCTATATTATAGACAATGCGAAATTATGATATAAACTTCTGGTTTATGGAATTACGCCTATATTAGTGTGTTAGGATTTCTGAACAAAATATCATAAATTCAGTATCTTAAACAATAATTTATTTCTCATATTTGTGGAGGCTGGAAGTCCAAGATTAACTTCTAGGCAAGTGTGGTTTCTCCTGTTGTGTTTTTCTTTGGTATACAAAAGGCTGCCTTCTTGCTGTGTCCACATGCTACAGAAAGCTCCATTCTTGTCCCCAATGCCAATCCAGAACTAGGACATAGTTTTGAGAAAAATGAAAATGAAGTTTTATTGCTTTTCTAGCAAAGGAGAAACACATAAGACACCTGTCTCAGAGGCTGTGATTCTGTCCATTAAGGGGAGCACGGTGCCTTTAAAGAGGTGACTCAAAGGCTACATTCCACCATGTTCTGTCCAGAGTTGTAACTCATTTGTTATTTTGGTAGCCATTTCTGAGATTTTCTGGTGTCATCCCCAAAATCTGAATTATTTCATTCTGGTGGTGGAACTCAAGGACAGATAAGTCTGCCTAGGAAGAAAGGCAATACTGTTTCCTCTAAGGTTGGAGAAGGGGAGAGATTAAGGAATAGCAGTGAGAGAGGAAGAGAAAGAAACATTTAAAAATAAGTCTCAGTGGCAGAGCAGCAAGGACTATATTGAAAGCATAAAGTGGACCACTGTTATTCTCACATGGCCATTTCTTTGTGCTCATGAATCTCCTGATGGTTCTGGTTGTATTAGGGTCCTGCCCATAGGAACTCATTAACCTTAATTACCCCATTGAAGACCCTGTCCCATAATAGGGGATTAGAACCTCAAGATGTGTATTTTGTGGGGTCCACAAATTTGACCATTTGTATATAAACATTATATTAACGCACACATAAAAATAATGCAATATTATCTATGGTGTATGGTAGATACACATATATGTTATTATATAAACATACTGATTCTTACTTATTTTTACTTGACTCTTGCTTTTCTGTTAAGTAGAAGATGGTCCCAGTATTATGAAATATTTAATGATAATTTGGATTGGATAACTTTAAGAACCCTTCTAGATTTTCACCTGAAGAAATGTTTTTCTTTTTAATGATCTCACAAAGGTTCAATTTATCACATACTCATTAATATGTAAGTAGTTCAATATCTTTAAAAAACTATGGAATAAAAATCTTGTTAAATGGTAAGAAAGTAGATCAAGAGATGATATAATCCTGAGAATTTCACCTTGGGAATACGTACAGCTACCAGTTCAAAATGATTCTATTCAGAGAGGAAGAGATTGACAAAAACCAGCCTGTGAAAGGGAGGCTGCTCTAATCGTAAGGTCTACAAGAACCCTAAAGGATAAGCAGAGAAGAATTTTCTTTTAGACAGACATGCAAAAAAAAAAAAAAGAACCTTGTGTGGGGTTGTGGGATGAGCGGGTGGTGTGATTAGTCCCGCAGAAAATTTCTTTCCTTGAAATCAGCCTTTTCTCTGAAATGACTAGTAAAGGGAAGTTGTTCCATATTCCATGCTGACTCAGACTGAGGTTTATTCAGTGTTTAAGACCCTGTGGGAAGGAAAGAAGCTTATCTTTGGACAAATCAAATATGCAAGTATTTTGTTCAGTGAATACAAACTGTTCAGTTAATCACTTATGAAAAGGAAAGCATAAGAAATTAAGTGGTCTGTGATTAGCCTTGTTTTAGTCAAAGAAGAGTTTAATCTGAGCCCTGTTGGAAGGTTGGTTCTTTTAACTAAGCCATTTCTCAGAACACAAAGGCGGGGGAAGTGGAATTTCTTAACCTTGCTGTTTTCCAGGAGTACAGGGCTCAGGTACTTTAGAGTTGTTAATCAATGTACTTCAGTGGATAATACCCTGAGTTATTGTTTGTCTTTTAATATTCAGATTTATCTTTTGGAATGTATAGCATTCTCTTAGATGAGAATATAACTGATAACTTGTAAATATAACTGATAGTGACATACTTATCATCCACATTAGCTAAAAAGGTACTTAGCAAAAAATGTCAATTCTTAGTCCTATTGGCAAGCAACATATAAGGAAAAATTATACATTGGTAGCAGAATCAGAGGGTAACAAATATTTTGTGGATTCATCTCACCTTGGGTATGAAATTAAAAGACACTGGGTTGTCTTCCAGGAGATAGGAGCTGAAATGTTTGTTAGGAGTGGTGAACATCTGTGTTTATTATTTATTTTGGACATATGCATCAAGTCATAGGCATTAAATATCATTTCGACTGCTGGAAGAAGTCAAAGGAATTATTGATAGCAGATTTTGTCCCCCAGGTCTTATGCTACTCCACTTTCAATGGATGATATAGTCTCCTTTCTATTTTTTTATAGTTCTGAGAGAGATGGAATCAAGATACTGTCACAATCTTTTAAGATCGATACTAACAAGGGATTGCATTGACATTTTCCTAGAAAATTGTTTATCTTTGCTCCCTGTGCATATCTTTCATGCAAGAGCATAAATACCAGCACATCCGGGGCCACAATGCCTTCTGCTGTTTTGCAAATATCAAGAACACTTGATTCTATTTTTTTTTTAAAGAAATGTAGGTTTCTGTGCTTATAAATCATACTGAAGTATATATTTCAGTTTGAGGAGGATTTACTTGACAAGTAAATCTGTAAAAATTAGATGTTTTAATATACATGAAGGTATTTTTTTGTTAAATCTTTCATTTCCCCACAGAGCAAGATAATTTATAACTATTAGAAGTCCACTCTAGTCTGAAATAATGAGAAGTTTTACTATTCTATGTTAAAATATTATTTTTCCTGGCCCAAATCTCTACTTTCTATTACTATATTGCAACTGATTTTGTAATTGAGCAAAGAACTCTTTAAACATTTGGGAAATCACTGAATTCTTCCCATTAAGGTTTTAAGTTATTTTATATTGGATAAAATATTAATGTGATATTGATTCATTATGCTTACTTAACAAATTGAATTTACACATGTATTCATATTGCATGTGTATACAAAGACATAAAATTTTTCGGCTGGAAAATGTAAATTTACTAATGTCTTCCAGGTAATAATTAAGGTTAATTCTTGACTTCCCTTCTGAACTCACTTTAATACTTACCCACTCATTTATACCTACAAACATTAAAGAGAAATGAAGTCACTTGAAGCAGTTGAATCCCATTCAAACTCAGATTCAATAATTTTATGAGTCATTTACAGTATAAGCAAATAAATGAGAGACTTTGAGAAAGCGATCGTCACTAATATGAAGTACTAGCATAACTGTAAATACCTTGATGCTTTTATTACATTCAAAACATAAAATGTTTTTTTCTGCCCTTTTACCAGGTTAAAATTTTGCCTTCCCCACTCCAACTCCTGAAAAATACCCAAATTAAAGAAATTAGGAAAGTCTAGTGAGATGTAATAGAATATACCTCAATAAAAGTTGAGGTGCTTGAGCATGCTTGAGGCCTTTGCAGGTTTCTCAGTTTCAGCTGCTTGTTCCAACATTAAAGCCCAGTTGCCTATCCAAGGAGGAATTCTGCATCTAAACCTTATAACATTGCATGGAAATGAGGAATTGCATTGCATTGTAATATGCCCTCTGCATGGCCCTGAGCACAGCTGTTCACCACCACCACTTTAAAACTTGTGGATTCTATCACATTTCTTACAGTGTGGCTGATAGTGGTAATCTTACACCTCAAATTAAATGGAATACATACTTTCTAAAAAATAGAAAATTTAAGCTAATTTGGTTGATTTTAATTTCAAATTTGGCAATCAAATTTGAGAAGAGAAAACATTGTATTGTTAAAAGTATTTTTAGAATTTTTTTGCAGCTCTTAAAGTTGCTGCAAAATGAATTCTCATAGGTGTTATGATCCTTCCTCATTTTCTGGTTTTCTGCTGTTCCTGTTCTTCTTTGTCCTTCACTTCTCTCTCTCTCTCTCTCTCTCTTTCTCTCCTGCCTTTCTTATTTCTAAACGTCAAAGTTGGGGACAAACAATAAAATCATGGTTTATTTAGGTAGTGCTTTTTTGCATAATTCATTTTTTTTAAGTTCGAATTTTTTAGGGAAATCTCCATATACAAAGTTAGAGATACTTTTTAAAGAAAAGTTTATCTTGTAGAAATAAGCTAATAAAATCATTGAATGGGTACAATAATTCTGCCTTCCTTTGTTTTAGATCTACATTTGAATAAATTCTCCAATTTAATTATTCTTCTCATATTTTTTCCATACAAGAAATCACAATTTCCAGATAAACAACTTCCTCACCATTGTCTCCATTAAAGTTTTAATTTACATTTTTCCTTTGTAATTTTACATTTCAAACCCATCATTCTCATAAATTATTTCCTTATCTAGTTGGAGAGATTGGGCAAAGAGAAGAAACAGTATGTATCATTCAAAGATACATGTGTACATTATATAGCATGTCTAAAAGCATGAACAAATATATGGTTTCTTTCCATTCCCTACAAGAGTTTTACACTATTTTTTTTTTAAATAAAAATAGGATAAAAAAAAGTGCATGTATATCTAAATGTGTACAACAAGTCTAGGGTTAAGATGGATTTTCAAATATGAACAGATCATTGGAATTAAAAAAATAAGGAAGAAACATCCTGAGATCATTTTAAATTACGTAAAAATAATATAGAACAATATTGTGCTTTCATTACTTTCCAGAAGTTAAAACATACTTTCATAGTGTCAGAAATTAGAAATATGACTATAAACTCACATTATGCCTTGCATAAGGTAAATGTATCCATGGTATCATAGGTACATTTTCTCTAAAACAGTTTGTCCTATGAATTAGTATTCCATTACATGAAAAATTTATATAACATGATAAAGGGAAAGTGATATATATATATACATATATATGTATACATACATTATTTATTTATTGTATTTCTAAACTAAATGACTAGATTTCTTCTAGCGGTGGTGGCATAATGATAGGACAGAAGAAATTTGACAATAATGCAAGGAATAAATAAATCAAAGAATGACGATCACCTCTCTGTACTTTTGTGTAGGGGAATAAGTCATGTTAGCCACTGGTTTTAGTTATCCTCAATTTCTTCACTTTCAGAGAAGATGGTCTACACATGCCCATTTCATATGTTTCTAGAATGGTTCCATTTTCCTTGGACTATACTTTTGCATTCATTCAGGTTCACAGAAATATTGGGAATAGAGACTGAATTATGGGTATTGAAATGTCCTGTGACAGAGGTGATGCCTCTCTTGGGAACCCTCAGTGGGAAGGCTTTGATTTGGGGCTTCCCAGTTGCTATGGTCATGACCTGTTGAATAGGAAGTTCTGTGCCAGTCATGGAATTATTCAGTTCTTGACCTTGGGTTCAAATGCCAGCTGCTTGGGGTAGAAAGTTATGAGCACAAGTTGATCATCATAATCAAGCTGCTCATACTCAAAACCTTGGTTCTGCTTACATTAAAGAAATTTTCTCACAATAAATCCTTTTGATGTTTATACCTATATAATAAATGTGCTGAGTTTGTTGTGTGTCACTATCCCCCTACCAAGGAGTAGTAAACCACTGAGACCCACCTTTTTCTCTATCTGTCCATCTGTCTTTGCTCCATCCCCTCACCATTGGGTCCAGGAACCTGAATTAATGGCCATGCAGGTCAGGGCACAGCAATATCCATGAAGAACTAGCAATTTCCCAAAGTGTGCCACATTCCTGTGTATGAGAGAGGAATATTTTTTTCATCAGCACAGTAAATGCCTATATGGCATGCATTTGTTTTCTGGCAGTTTGATTTATGGTGGAATTATGTGTAGTGTTTTATCTTATGCTAACTATTGCTATAAACAAACAAAAGCAATAACTTGATTGTTAACAGTAAACATGCACACAGTTTAGAAATATGTTGAAACAGGCAACATCCATTTAGAAAAGGCCGATCCTTAATTTGATTTTCTTTTTTAAGGGGGAAATATTAAATATTCCTACTATTTAGCATTTTCTGAACAAAATACATTTTTGGAATTAGTATGTTATGAATAAGCAGAATGAAATTAAATATTAATGGAATGGACTAATGAACAATTAAGTCTCCAAATTAAAAAAAAAAAAATTAACTGCCCTGGTGTACAGTGATAGTTATCCAGGTAACAGAACTCTGTTGGAAATATTCTAAGCACTCCCTTAGCAAAGTCATTACAGACTGGCCTGCTGCTTCATATAATTTCTGTGATAAGCTACTGAAAATTTAATTGGCTTCAGCTCTAAAATATTTCTTCATAAAATAAGTACAACAGATGAATAAACTTCTTTGATTCATTTATTTATAGCAACTTAAGGAAGCTCATTAACACATTTCCTTTGCTGATATTTGTATTAACTAGAAATGTGCAATGAAATATTGCAACGATCTTTAAGAACTCATATTCTCTTCCATAAAATCATGTTTGCGGATGAAAAATTTGATTAAGTGAATTAAGTATCCACTTAGTTTGCTGCCAGAAATAGCAAGTAGTCTATTTTCTCTCTCTTATTGAGATATACTAGAGGTTGTTAATTAAATTTATATTTTAAGTCATACTTTTTAAATCTTAAAAAAATTCTCATTATTCCAGATGTTGAATTTTTCCTTATAATCATTTTAATTTGAGAATTGATCATATGCCCATATTATCAGCTTTCTAAATTCAATTATTCTTTTTCTTTGTTGCAAGTTTCCTTGCTTGTGTTAAACGTTTCTTGTGTATGAATCATTGTTAAATGAAACAGCGCTCTAGGGAGAAACATCCCCAAATGTGCCTTTTAATTCAAACTCAGGTCTCATTCAGTCAATAGATTACATTAAACAAAAGTCTTCTACTACCTTGAGTATAGGCATGTCAAATACCCTGTGTCAACATATGTATTATACAGTTTACCATCTGTCCTCCTGAATCCATTCTTTGCCTAGAACATACTTCAAGAGTCAGAAACCACCATGAATTTGTTCACCCTCAAGCCCTCATTCTCTGTGTTTTTTTTCTTTTCCTTGATTCTCCTTCTAATTACATGTACAGTTTATTTTTTTCAGTGATGCCACTTGCTTTTGAAGAAATTTCTTCTTTGATTTTTTTCATACATTCTTCACTACTTGAAACAATTTGGTGGGATAAAAGGGTATTTGCATTTACTTCAAACTTACACATATTTAATGAATAATAAGGTGGGATAATTTCTTTAAAATATAATTTGGCCTCAAATGTGTGTGCATGTTTAAAGAAAAAACAACTTTGGTGCTGTTTTTCTTCCATCCTTATATGTATCCTGACTGAGAAACTTGGTACTTCTCATTTCTTACAACTGCAGCTCCATTTTGCATATTTTGCACATGTCTGCTCTCCTCAAGGACCAACCCACTGGACATTATGTGGACTTTTCATGGTATAGAGTTCAAACCTCTTAGCTCAGAATTTTAAAGATCTTTCATGAAATCCTTTCTCATCATTCCTCTAAAACTAGTGTTTCTTATTTAACTCCCAAGTCCCTTTCAATATATTTGCCTGTGTTTCAATATTCCAGTTCCTATTCCATTTTTCAGTTATGTATATAATTAACAAGTCTTCAAACTCTAACTAAAAATAAATCGAGTAACGCATTAAAATGTCTATAAAATGCATACTGTGAGATGCTGATTAATAAGTGTATGCATATTGGTTTTTATTTATCATTTGAATATGGATATTCAAAAAAGGTGTTGATAAAGGAATGTTCCACATTCTGGAATCTCAAAATGAGTTTTCATTGCTTTCATGTTTGAACTATAACAAGCAATGTGAAATTTTGTACTAAAAAATTTCTATTGGGACGATTATATACCTTTCAGATTTTAAACTCCTGGATCTAAATTATTATTATTTTTTTCTGTTTCAAGTCATCCAGGATGACTTCCTTCCTTCCTTTCTTCCCTCTTTCTCTCTCCTTTATTTCCCTATTTATTTCCAATATTCTGTTGGTAAAATCACCTAAACTCACCATCCTAGCTGTTTTTAAGTATACAATCCAATGCAACTTCTCGTTCCCTGTTTCCACCCAAAGTTACAAGGCTTCAAAAGACTCTAGATGCCCCAAATAGTGATACTATACAGATTATTCTTAATAGAGTCACTATTTTACAGTTGCTATGTCGGCAGGGAATGAGATTTATTGAGTCTTATTTCACTATCATCCTCGAATATGCTCTCTCATATTTTTTATTATTTTCTTCGTTTCTCTTTTTTCTGATGTTAATTTTCTTCACTTTCCTCCACTGTATTGTGAAGACTGCCTTATTTTTTCTTCATTAGTAATTATATTTTATTCATCGGATTTGTTCTTTTGTACCTGAAATATAGAAGTTCTCCAAACATTTAAAATTTTGTCTTAGAAATATTTTCTATGTAAGAATGAAAATACAGTAATGTAATCTAGTGAGTTTTTCTATAACCAAAACCCAGTTTAAGAAATACATTATAATGCAACTTTAATTTTTCATTTATCAATCCATAATCACATTCCTGTTTTTTCCATCATTCATAAGTAAACATTGGTCTGATTTTAGAGTTCCCAATGCCTATTTATATTTTAATGCAACTGTGTATTAAGCAATACATTTAATTAATATTGGAAATAAAATCATCATTAGAATCATATATTGTTGGTACTAAAGTTTTGTTCTCAGAAATATATATTAATGAATCATGAGTCTGCTTTTGAGGGAAAAAGGGCAAAATTTATTTCACAAAAAGAGTATTCTTTGTGATTTTCTTTTACCATATTATAAATTCTAGGCTCTGTTGTGTATTTATACATATGTTCTACTCTAATCCATTTGGTCAGGATTTTATTTCTGTCTGTTAAATTAATCAGGGAAATTTTTATTATATAGCCTGGGTAAAGAAAAATCCTGTACTATATGTCTTTCTATTTATCATGAGACACAGCATTTCCTCTTGTTAAAGTATTTTTCCTCACTGTTCCCATTCCCCTGTATTCTAGTCCTAAACAGAATATTCTGTTTATTGTTGGTCTAGAAATCAGGCTTAGTATCACAGCAATGAATAAGAAAATGGTGAGGTTTATTAGCTTTTTGTGCATTCTATGAGAATATGATTATAACCATATTCTCCATCAATCTTTATGTACACTATGATTACTTTTATTTCTTTTGTCCAGCAAAATAATAATTATGCAAATGCCTATAACAGTGATTTCAAAAACTGTCAATGTTTAATACAAGGCAAGATTATACTGTTTGTATTCATGGTTCTTTTTATTGTCCCTTTATGCTCACACACACACACACACACACAAATACCTTACCTAATAAATACCTTGTAAGATTATCACAAAGATATTAATGTTACTGATAATGTCCAGATTCACTATTAATGAAATATAGAGACTTTGACAAGAAAAGGAGCATATAGCATTTACACAACTGGCTATTCATGTTCATATTGTTTTTAAATTGCAATATTATATATTTGCATATAACATTTCATTTAATTAATTGTTCAGGCTGAGTTTATCTTATGCTTATTCTTTGGGGAAAAAAGGATGCTAACATGAAATTCACTGAAAAATATGATACTACATGAAGTTTGAATATATAATATATCCTTCAAGATGCTTCTGTTGTAATCCTTTCTCAGATTAAGATCTTAAATGACCTTAATATTTATATTAACATTTAACATCAAGGCTTTTAAAGAAGTTCATATACTCAAAGGGGAAAAAAAGCAGTGACTAGATCATCAACCCAAGTCAATGACAAGATATCTACTTTAAGTTTAGAATTTACCCAAGGAAGGGATGTCAATAAGCAGTGATGAGTTCCACAAAGTAGGTGCATAACAGCAAATAGAACAATCACTCAAAATGACACATTTCAAACCCAAAGAAATAAGAGTCATGCCAACTGACTTTAACTCACAACCTGTATAAAATGGGCTTGAAAACTCTGTAAGATAACTTTGTCTATAGGTGTAGCATTTTAACAAAACCAAAACTTTACAAGTAATGAAAAATTTGAGAAACACTCAGGGTATCCAAGCCTTAGACCTAATGACAAATAGTAATCATATTGAATTATTGACTATGGTACATTTTTCCAACAAAATCTATAATTGACAACATGCAATAAATGGTACCTGAAATGTAAGGCATGTTAATTTTACAAGAAATACAATTCCTAAAAGATGCCATCATATTTTTAACGAACAGGCAATGTCAATCAAGGTGCCCCACATTTTAATAATAGTTTAAATTTAAAATATTTATTAAACAAAATCTGGATAGTATAAATTATACAATAAATTATACAATAGATCATCTAAGACCCAAAACTCCAAATGTCAGCTAATGTCTAAGGGGTTGGAATGAAAAAAAAAAATGAAAGGGTATAAGGTGTCAGTTCTGAACATATTTTTAAGTTAGTAGTGGGTATTTAAATGTATTCTAGTGTAGTATGAGAAGTAATAATAGGCAAAGTGTGTGTGTATATTTAGAAGTATTTAAATATAAATAAATTTATATGCATTCATATGCATTTATAAAAGATTAATGTAATTTTTATTATATTATTATTATATAAGAGTGTGAGAAAATGCTGAATATTGGAAAGTAGCTTTCTATTTATATTCTTAGGGTAGAAGACTAATATTTAAATGTAAAATGTGTCTCATTTCTGGTTTTAGAAAGTGAAATATTTTCTATTCTTTAACTTTCTCTAAGCTCATAAATTTTGAATAATACATCTGTTAAACTACTGAATGACAAGTAATTAACAACCTAGATATGACTCATCAGAGAACTCAAAACTTGAAAATACATGATGCTGTCCCTTCCTTTTTAAAAAAATTCTATTTACTTTTGCAGCAAATTAAAGTAGTAGTAAATCATTTCAGAACACATCTCAGTTGAAGTGAATGGTAATTATACACTCAATGATAATGCTTTTTTTTTCAGAAAATTAATATTGCTTGGTTACTCCAGAGAAGGTGATCATTTTCATTGAAATTTTTATTAGCCTAAGTCAAGAATAATTTTTTTTATTGAAAGATGCAAACAATGTATTTCTTTAATTACATAAGACAACAATTAGAGTGCTTTTATCTGCACACAAATTATCATTTCAAATAGTTCCTTATTAAGGTGAAAATTTTATTTTACCTAAGAAGATAGGGCAAACATGAATCTTGCCTTAGATACAGAAGACAACTTCCACTGCTTAATTGCAGGAAGTGATGAAATTGAGTCAAGCAGATTATAGAAAACAGAGCAGTGCGTAAACCCACCAATCACAAAAGTCAAATGAGATGTGGTAATCTTGATTTATTTAAAGTAGAAACTATTCCTTGTGAAATATTTACCTTGAAGGAGCATCTTCCAATAATCCATGAGTAAATTTGGTAACATTTCCTACAAGAAATGAAAGAATCTAAACATTTCTAAAAAAAAAGTTATAATAGATAAAAGGGAAAAAAAATCTGATCCAAAAATTTAAGGAACAATTTCATTTCCTCTAGGAATTCAATGATCAAACTATCACTCTGATTTTGTAGGATTGTTATACACCTTCCTGAAATATCACTAAGTTAAAATACCTAGTTAAGACAAGATTGGCCGTAAGCAATATTAACTGCATTTGAAATCTGAACTTACTTTAAATGAACTTATTAGTAACTGATTTTTTCCATAGAAATTAAATAATTGATAGAATATCTAAGAGTCTAAACTTTGAACAATTAAATAATTGATAGAATATCTAAGAGTCTAAACTTTGAATGCATCTGGTGACATAATTTACTACCAAATAAGCAAAAGAGATCATTTAAAAGTCTGATTAGGAGAATTAAAATTTGACAATTGTATTTTAACATCATTAATCTGACTTGATTGACATGGATATATGATTGTGTATTCATGTGTGAGCAACACTGTGAGTGTAAAGATTAAGACTACTTAATAAAGAGTCCCCCAGAATTCAAGCTGTTCTCGATGAAAAGCAAATATCTTGATTTCTTCTAGTGGTGGGGAGGTAGAGAAATCGGGAGATGGATGGATAGCTTAAATCTGGAAGAAATTTTTATTTTATTCAAGGATACAAAAGTATATATTTCTTTTTAAGTAATTACTTCAGACCAGTATATATGTGGAAAAATAAATTCATATAAATTTTTGTCATGTGGCCCTAACTAGTTTTTAGTATTGACTTCAAGATTGGTATGTGATAATAAGTCTCTCAGTATGCTCAACTGGATCATTCAGTTTTTTTCCTGACACTTCACACAAATAGCAATAAACTTATCTGATGCCTGCTGCTTTCTTTATGTCATTTGAAAATGAGTTACTGTTATACTTTCAGAATAAATTGAATTCTGTTCTTTTAAACAAGGATTTGAGTGGTCTGGTACTTTAGCATTCTTCTGTTATGTTAGAGAATATTATTAAGTCCACAGTGATACACTCTGTAGGCATAGTGCCTTATAAATACTGCTTCTATTGTGGAATCTGGGATTTGTCTCCATGGACACTGAGCCGAGCTAACACTCAGGGTTTCATAGCCTAACATTGACAACAAAGACTGAAGGAGTAAGCAATCTTTATATAAAATGAGTGACAAGAAATTAAGCAAAAAATGCATATACTACAAAAAGAAATGACCAAAACTTGCAGATTTTCTCAAAGCAGTAATTTTATTGTGTATAAGTTGATATTTTGGATGCATAAATAAATATCTGATAATGAATTAAAATGCAAATAATATAAGATGAATGATAACAGATTTATTAGCCCAAAGTAAAACTAGAAACCGATATAATAAGCAATGCTATTGACTTTAAAATAATGAAGACTCATTAAATATATTTCTGGTCTACATTAAAAAATAAAAGAACAAATAGTGGACAAGTAATCGATGATTAACTTACACAAAAAAGTAATATATTAATAAGAGTTTTTTCCTGAATCGTTTCTGAGGAATGAAAGTAGTTCTATAATCTAGATTGCTGTGCAAAACCTCAATGTAGATTTCTGTGGTTCGGGAAGAAACATGTCCTTCTTAAATTTTCAAATCTGCTTTTCTTACAGTTTCACTCATGTATCCTACTGTTTATTATTTCTGGAGAGCTTCAATTTGGCTTGCTTACATATGGCATGAAGTTTTATTCCATCAATGGTAGGTTGACCTTTACTTGTTAATTTCTTCTGAATTGTAATAAAATAAATCACAGTCTACTAATGATATGACATAATCATTGCCTAATTGCTAATTTAATGCACTTGTTACTATAGTAATCCTGCTTGATTTCTGATAAAACTGGATAATGTATATAAAGATCCTCATATAAAATACTCATCATAAAATAAATTTGCAAGAACTCTTATGCATAAGCAACATGAAAATCACAGGTAATTTTTAAAACAATATATTTCTAATGAATACTTACAAGCTTATGGACTGCAAAAACCATCTTTTACATGGGCTTGCAATGCTAGCATCCATACATGCTATATTGAAATATCATTTTTATGATTTCTGATTTGGCTTTAATTTGCCTGGATGAATAATGACAGACCAGGATTCTACGTAATTTTGAACGTTTCTGCAAATATTAGATAAACTTGCTCTTTATATTATTTCAGTAAGCCTTCCACCCATCCCAGTTTTAGTTTTCTGTTTCTCATGACTATTGTGTGCTACACTGGTGGCACACAAACACTGCCCAAGATGGGAAAATGGAAAAACAATGACTTTTAATAAAAAAAAAGAAAAAAGAAAGAAAAGCAAAACTTTTGAAGTTTCCTTACTTTTAAATAGAAACAACAATAATTATTGATATGTGTGTCAGAGTTTCAGTCAAGACTTGAAACAGAAGTAATCAAATGTGACAATGTAAAATGAAAATCTGTTGTCTTGCTATTTTCAGCTTTAGTAGCTGAAGAACATATTGGAAAATTTCATGTTGTAGAAGTGGAGGACACATTTAGAGCAGAATTTCTAGCTAAATCACCAGAAATCATCTGTTGCTTTGTTTAAAGCTCTATTGAAAAGTCCAATAGCCTGATAGCATGAGCTCATTTTTTTTAAATGGAGTAAAAATAATTGGTAATATTTAGCAAGAAAATAAGTATGCTTGACTAATAGAGGGACTGATGTTGGCATTGTTGAACACCATTAAAGACTAAAATACACACATTAGAAATTCACTAACAGATTCCCAGCTCAATTGCACATATTGGTGATGTAAAAATTTCTGTGGACAAGTTTTAATGTCACTACACATATTTTCCCTAAAGTACAAAGTCATTTAACCATTTCTTTGTTCTACTTTTCTTGTGATGAATAATCCAGTGTGTTCCTTTATTCCACAGAATTAAACATGTCCCCAGTCACAGTTTCCTTGGTTCAAATTAGCTATCAACACCATTGTTTTCCTTAATGTTACAAGCTAGCGAGGGCACAAAATGCAAGAGGGGAGGTCATGAAAGTAGTCTCTTTCAGGAAAAACAAAGACAACACAACAAAACAGAACAAAACCAACACAACTAAAAATTAGTCTATTTAAGAGAGCCATATTAGAGGAATTTCTTTCCTTCTCTGAGCCAAGCACATAGGATTGATTGATTGAATATTCAGTTATCTTCTGAACAAGAACCAAGACATTCCCAAGACAGTATTTCTATCTTGTTGAATCTGTTTTCCAAGTAAAGAAGCATATAATCATCTGCTTTTTTAAATAAGGAGGATGGATATCATACACTTATAGAGTTGAAGGGAACAACACAGATTTGAAGCAAATTCTGAGGGATAAATAGCCAATATTTTTCCTTTTATATGAGAAAAAAATGGGAGTTAGAGTATTATTTCTAAGCTTCTGCAGTTAGTAAGGATGAAACATATTTAAATTTCAAAGTTCATTCAGTTTCATATATTGTGGCATATAACCCAGGTATGAGGAATTATTCAGAAAATAAGACTGTTTACATTTCAGATTTCACCAGGGGAGCAGGTTAAGATCATAGATGAGCAGTGGTGATAATGTTGCCAAAATGGAGTGGAGGAGAGCTACAGATCACTGCAGCTAATGTTATTTGAAAACAGAGGATGAATGGAATTAAAATGTATGTGATGAAAATGAATTTAACTTTGCCCAGAATGCTAGACAGACAACCAAAATGAACGAAGAAACAAAGTACTCAGGTTGGAGAGAGAATAGTGAACCTGGTCACTTGAGAAAGGTTCCATAGATGTAAGATTGATTTTAAGTCAAACTGTTCTTCTGAGGAACGAGTGCTAGTCTGTACACACACACACACACACACACACACACACACACACATACACACACACGCACATACAGAAAAACATTTATGTATACAGGAAATATTCCCTAAAGTAGCATATAAATGAGCTTACTATAACAAAATATTGTTAATCCATTATATTATAGTGCTTTCCATTTCCCCTACTCTTATATGGGAAAATTGAAATTAACTAAAAGGACAATATAACATTATAAATTGCTATTTATTTTCCAGTTTTGAACATGAATAAAATATGTTAGATCTTTATATATTAAAAAAGCAAATATTCACACGTTAAATAAAAACCATGATGGGGAGTTTTTAATAAAAAGAGAACATTACTAATTTGTGGTGTTTAGGGCATGGTCATGGAAGGAAGAGAAAAGGGAGGAATACTTCATTGGATGAGTTTGATCCTGCAATCACTAGGTACTGGGCTTCATTACCAGCCTGCCATGGTCAACACTGATGTCACACAGCAAATATGATGGGCATCTACTTTGCAGACAGAATCAAATTAGCTCCCTTATTAGATTGATTTTTTTTTCTTTTTGATGTTGCTTCTCTTCTGTCTTTTAGTATTTCTCTCTGCTCCTTTTTTGCCAATGCCATTCTCCATCCTCTCCTCATTAACAATGACAAAAACTTACAGGGTTGTTTTTGAAAATATACTCTTTATTAAAAATAATTGTTTTGCATTTTAATCTTCTATTTTCTAAATATATTTCTGAATCTCAATCATCTTCCTACAGTTTCCTCCTTTCAACTTAATTTTTTCTTATTCATTCTAAAAAGCCGAAGTATTTAATTATGACGGAAACATTGTACATATTTATCAGGTACTGTCATGCAATGTTTCAATACATGCATACATTTTGTAATGCTCAAATCAGAAAGAACTCATCTGTTTCCCAAAACATTTACCATTTTTTCATAATGAAAACCTTCCTCTGGCTTTTTGAAATCTACAGTTGATTTTAGTTATCTATAATCACCCTACTGTGCAACAGCATGACAGCACTTCTTACTCCATCTAAGGGCAACTCAAAACCTTTGATCAGTCTTTCCCTTCCTTCCCTCCTCTCTACTCTTCCTAACCTCTGATAATCAATGTTCTCCTTTCAACTTCTATAAGATCACCTGGAAAGTCCAAGATACCTTGTACTTCCATGTTTACAAAAATGAGGTTTGACATGTTACCATTTTTTAAAAATTTTTCTTCATCCTACAAACAAGATAATTCTAAAACTCTAATGTCTACAGGCAAAAACGTATTTATTAAACAAAGATCATTGTCTTTTAAACTGCTTCTCAGAAATGTCAGGAAATGTCAGAATCAGTATGATAATTGCTAACTGGACTCTTGTTTAAGGATGCAAACTTGAATAAAGCTTACTAAATGTCCACTGAATTAAACTACCAATTCTATGACAATATCATAGCAGACAGTAGATACAGAGTCAGAATAAGTGAGGTTAACTTTATACTTTTGTGTGCTGTTTTCAGAAGATCTTTTCTAATTTCCTCAGGTTTTTAAAAATACACTTTAGGGTTGTTGATGATAATATGAATCTGAGGAATACCAGAAATCACATTGTTGAAAACATTCTGTAGTTTAGGGGAAATAATTATTACACATTATTTTGGAGATTTGGTAGTAAGAATATAAAGATAGAATTTTGGGAGATTAAACTTTTGATAAGAACATCTGAAGAAATCCATTGAAATGAAAATGAAATTCATATCAAGGAGCTGGCAGCAGAGCAAGATGTTTCCCAGTACAACTGACCTAAGTTTCACAGTTTCTTGTCATTTTCATTTTCTCTCCTCAACCCTGAAAGAAATACAGGGATTTCAACTCTTCTCCTAATAACAGGGCTGGTTGTGTCTAGTGAAATTAATTACTGCTTTGATTTTACATAGTTCCTTTTGACTCTGTTTGAGTTGTAGTCTTCTTGTCATGTCCATTTTTTTTCCTGTAGTCTGGATCACTCTGATCTGTACTTTGATTCCATATTCATTTCTTTGCTGACTCTTGCACACTCTGTAATGACAAGAATGTCTATCATGGCAAAGAAAGAAGTCTTTTTTTTTTTAAACTTCTGTAAGATAAGTGAATTTAGGGTTTTGAGGATGCATATGTAGAAATAATGTACAATAGAGGGTAACATGAGTTTTGATTAAGTAGAAAAAGTAAAAGATATTAAAATACATAAAGATAATAGATAATTATTAAAGGGAAAACTCAGAGAGAAAGAGAAGGGCAAAAATGCACCATAGTTAAGAGAATTAAAAGGACAATTTTCTTGGTGTTCTGTTTCCCTCAATGTCTAGTGAAAATATTGCAATAAATCAGATCTCATGACCTACTAAGCATATGTTGTAAAGTTGCCTGAAATTTTTCATTTCTATTTAAAACTTACCACACATTTATCTACGTAAAGTGAACCTCAATAATTCATATTCATTAGAGTTTCAGAAAATTTAAGAAAATTGAATGCATCATGACCCTTTCTGAGGAAGGTAAGATAAATACCTTAAGTTGACAAACTCCTATATGATATTTTTCTTGACTGTGATAATATGAGATAGTAAACACAATATGTTGAGTGCTCTAGGAGAATTTTCAAGATATTCCTATAACTAGGGGGATTTTACCATTTCAGATTGTACCAACACTTGAAATTTTTAAGTATTCTGAATTGATAATAATTGAAGCATAAAATTATGTCCCAGTGGTGTTTAATCTGCATTTCAAAAACCAATTATTTATGGCCTTCCCTCGGATACTTACTGACTCTTTTGCTTTTCTATTCTGTATGTGTATGTAAATTTTCTACTATAGATTCTTTATCTTTTTTGTCACTTTGAGGAAGTTGGTTTTATGTTGAAGATAATGATCCATTTTGTTATGGGATTTCTCCAGATCTGTTCTCCACCTTAACCAATTCTATGCAACCCGAAAGATTTTTTTTTTTTTTATTTTAAAGAAAACTTAAATTACTTCAAAATAGGGGCTTAATAAGGATTCCCAAAATAACTTAATCAATTTAATGTTTTTATTAGTGCATTATAGTTATACATAATAGTGAGATTCATTTTGACATAATAATATATATATGTAATATAACTTGGTCCATTTCAATATGCAGCACTTCCTCTTTCCCTTCCCTTCCTCCCTCTTCCTATTCCCTTTCTTCTACCCTACTGGTCGTCCTTATATTCATTTATTGTTTTTTTTTTTAATTTGGGGCATCATAAATATATAGCGGGGTGGAATTCACTGTGGTATTTCATATATGTACATAGCGTAGTTTGGTCAATTTTGTTACACAATTCAATATTTTAAAGAAAATAAAAGTAAGATGTGCTATGGTATACAATATTTGTTGAAGTTTGGCTAGCACAAGAATACACAGATGAAGTATTTTAAGAAATAGCCATCCAGAATCACAATTAAATCGTTTCATAATCTAATAAAGTGATACCATGATTTACTCTAAATTGGATAAAGATGGTGAATTTAAATAGATTATATGAGGAAATCTTTCTCTTGATATACAGATGAAGAAAATTAATCACACATAACATGTAAGGATGGATTCTGGATGGATTGAATTTGCTAATGTCGATTATAGGGCAATTAATAACATCTTTATGAAGAAAATAGCATCATTTATAATGTAACTATGAATACAGAATGCAAAATATATTCTTAAAAGTTGTATCAATTATAGCAATTGAAATGTGTTTAGAAACAAAGTTGTACAAGAAATTTAGGTATGGCTTATTTCACTTAACATGATAGACTTCAGTTCCTTGCATTTACTGACAAATACCACAGTTTCATTCTTTTATATGGCTAATATTTGGTTGTGTTTATATACCACATTTTCTTCATCCATTCATCTGTTGAAGGGAACCAGATCCAAAAAGTCAAAGGTCAAATGTTTTCTCTGATATGTGGAAGCTACTCCAAAATAAGGGGGGTAAAGAGAGAGACAAAGGAAAGATCAGTGTGATAAAGGAAGGTGACTGAGGGGGAGGAAGGAGGGAAGCAATAAGGGAAGAACAGTGGAATGAATCTGACCTAATTTTCCTATGTGCATATATAAGTAAACCGCAGTGAATCTTACCATTATGTATGTTCACAAGACTAATTTTTAAAAACTATAAGCAAATAGCAGAAAGATCAGTAGAATAAAGGGAAGGAAATGGGGTGGGGTGCTGGGGGAATAAGGAAGGGGAAATGAAAGTACTGGGGACTAAATTTGAGCAAATCATATTGTATGCTTTTATAATTATGTCAAAATGAATACTAATGTTATGCACAACTAAAAGTAGCCAATAAAAGACACTGTGATGATTATAATCAAAAAGAAAAAAAGGAAAGAAAAAGAAATGTAGGTAAGGATAAATTGAATATTTTAAAGATTTCTTTTTCCCAACTGCAGTCAGAAGATCCAGAGATCCAAGTTGATTCACATATTGTTGACTATTACTTGGAGACATTGTTCCTTCTAATATGACCCCAATCATAGAGTTACCCTCAAAATAGTAGCTTTCTTTGCCCGGTGAGGGCTCCAAGAGGAGAGGTGGAAACCCCTAGGGACATAGGGACATCCATGCCTAAGTCAGGTCATGCTGTATTGTTTAAGAAGTGAGTAGCCTGGCTGTTTTTAAAGGAGAGGGGAGTGCACAAGGACATGAATGCTAGGAGTGAGAATCATTGGATCATTCTAGGGAATACTTTTTACAGTAAGCAAATTAACATTGGTAAAGGCTAAGGAGAAAATTACAACAGTGCAGAAGAAAAGTTATGCAGGGAACAGTTTAAACTTTGGAAATGAAGGAAAGGCTACAGTGACAGAGTGAAATTTGAGAAAAATAAGGGAAGCACCTGACACATGTGAATAGGTGAGGTAAAATCATTTCAGATAGAGAAAATGGTAACTAAAAATATCTTGGTAACAGGGATTTACAAAGGTGGCCTTAACTAAAAGCAGTGGCTCTTTACTCAGTCCTGCAAATGCGCGATGGATAACTAAAAGCAGGATAAAGCTTGGCATCCCTGCCTTCATTTTATATTGGTTTTCCAGTCTCTGCTTAGGTCTGCATGTAAGTATGTTAATCTATAAGCAACGTCTGTCTAAAAATAGTTAATACAAGGTTTATCAGGCCTAAATTTACTGAGCTTATCTTGAAGCTCTTCAAAACTGAAACAAGATTTGCAGGGACACTGACTGTCCGTTTTTACAGCCTCAAAACCCTAAAGTGCTGTCTAGAAGTTTTCCAGTCCTGGCCTCTTTCTAGAATCACAAATCTGACAGATAAGCATCCTGAGCAAACAAGTGGAAATTGTGCCCTTCAAGTGATAAAAATACTTCTCTGGAACCACTTCACAGAAACTTCTTGAACAACTGAGAGAATGATCAACCAGAACACAACTTCATCAAAATCACTTAATTAAGGATACTTCTTACCCCTGCCCCAGTTCTCTGTGTGTCCTGTGAACACGCTGAAGACAAGGCTGAGAAGTTGGATCTCCCTTTGTCTTTCCAATACAACCATATCAATTAGTTATATTCCTGCTTTTTACTATTACCTCTTCTGTTTGTTTTTTGGGACCAATGGACACACACCTGGCTTACTGAGAATACAAAGACAGGCCTCTGAGAGTAGCTTGTCAGTGATAAGAAAATAAAAATTAGCATCTGCTGAGAAATTTAATATTGCTCTTCCTGTTCATTAAGCCAGGATAACAGACATACGTAGCTGGCTCAAAGTTCACATCAAACAATATGACCATAACTATATAGTGCAGCTTTAAAATGTCATAAGAAACTACTTTTAGCAGGGCACAGTGATGCATGCCTGTAATCCCAGCAGCTTGGGAGGCTGAAGCGAGAGTATCACAAGTTAAAATCCGCCTCCACAATTTAGCGAGGCCCTAAGCAATCTAGCGAGACATTGTCTCAAAATAAAAAGTAAAAAGGTCTCGGGATGTGGCTCAGTGGTTGAGCGCCCCTGAGTTCAATCCCTGGTACCAAAAATAAAATAAATAAATAAATACATAAATAAATAGATAAAAGAACGAAGCTACCTTCTTTAGTGACTAGTGATTTCTTAATCATCGAGAAATTTTGTTTCTTGAAAAAATCATACCATCAGTAACATTGCTATTTGTAAGTATATGAAGAAATGAAAGATCTCATTCTTTACTGGCTATAAGTCGTTTGGGCAAATAGGAGCAGCTTCAGTCCAGGTACAGAGATGCAGATAATGGTTTTTAGAACAACATTTCACACTTAAATTAACTTTGTGGTTTCCATGGAAACAGGATCCTGCATTCATGCTCCAACAAGACCTCATTTGACCCCTTTACACAAAGCCAAGCTTTGTTTACAGCTTCTCGAAACCCTGTTTCACTTAGATGTCACTTAAAATCCACCTGTCCCAAATCCTATAATAATATTCTCTTTGCCTTTGTGGAGTCATCTCATGGTTCTTCCATTACACAGTGTGTGCCTTTATTGAGATAAATCCACAAACTTGACTTGATAGTACTGCAGTTTGTGCTTACTTGACTTGGTTTATAATAATAATTATCATTCCATTTAGTTGGTTCCCCTGTGTACTTCTCAATTGGTTGTGGATTTTGTTGGGGAGCACATTGTGGACTGACAATATTGCATTGAGAAAGCCCTAACAGTCACCTCTAACTACTGTCCCATTTTCCTCATTTTCATTTTGTTCTAGATATCTAGAAAATGTTATCCATTTGTTATCTCAACTTTCTCATTTTGTTTCTTGAAAAAATATCATACTGTCAGTAACACTGTGATTTTTTTTTAATGGGATGTCAACTCATGCTATTCTCTCCTTAAAATCACCCTATGACTTCCCATTGTGAATGGGTGCTTTTCTATCAGTGTATTCCAATTTGGCCTTCATCACCAAAATTCTACTAAACCTTTTTCATAAAGTTTACAGTTTTTCCCATGTTAAAGTTTCTTACTCAAAATCTTTGGTTTTAAAGTATTTGATCATTCTCTCCTTTGTGGTATATTTTCTTAACCTCTATACATTTCATTAACACATCTCAGTTTCTCTTAACTGATATTTCTTTTCCTTTTTTGACTCAACCTCTAAAATCTAAGAACCTCAGATTTTGGGCCCAGTCCTTCTCTTGTGCTATACTCCCTGTAGTTTGTCTATTCCCATGATCTTCCTCTTACATTTAACGCCCCCCCCCACACACACACACTTAGGCTTATTTGCCCAGGCATGGTATTTTATATCAGTTCCCTTAGATGCAGAATCTATTAAGCATTTGCTTGTCGCATTTATTTTAATAATTTAGAATCACATCATGCTTATGACCTTCAAAATCTGTCTTCATTCCCTCCAAAGATGCTGATAATTGTTTTCTCCATCACAGTAAGCTGCACCCAATCCACCCAGATCTTCAATTTCCAACCTTTAAGCCATTTTTTTTCTTTGTTATCTGCCATCATAACTCAACACCCCAGTACACACTTAATCCATTTGTAGATTCTGATAGTTCACTTTAAACTGCCATTTTGTCTGTCCTGGAAAAAAAAAAAAAAAAAAAAAAAAAAAAAAACATAACTCCTTTCAGACATTTCTTTAATAATTACTTTTTGCTCCAGAAAACCCTACTTACTATGGTCACATTTTTCTTATCATGACTCTGATATAACCTATTCTAACGTCTGATCTAATATAATCATATGTTATTCCTATGGGTCTTTTAAGTACACCCATTTGTTTCTTATAATGTATTTTATATAAATCAGAGTTTTTTTTTTTTAACGGTATGTCAACTCATGCTATTCTCTCCTTAAAATACCTTATGACTTCCCATTGTGAATGAGCAATTTTAGATACTTTTAGGATTAGATTTACAAGTTTTTATATTAGGGTCCAACTTTTCTTTCTGTCTTCACTTTTATCTACTACTAAATTTGGACGCTATGGTCCAGCAGTACCATAAATCTGTTCACTAGTACCTGTCACCACCACCCCCAATTCTGTCATCAGTAAGTAACAAAAATGGACTTCTTTCCCAAAGTTTAGACAGCAACTATGAAGCTATTGTTATATCAGTTTGTGAATGTATAAATAGCGAAGCTCTCATTATTATAAAAGAAATTTGAAATAGTGCTATTTATTTTATTTATATGAGAAATATTAAAATTAGTTTGCTATTTAGTACCTTGATAAATATTACTAGTCATGTTGCACCTAATAAGGAACATATATTTCATATAGAGCACCTGCTACTGTTATTATTCAATTATTATTATTCTTTATAAAATTTCCAACAGTGACTTGGTATGTAGCATATAGTTGAATAAACAGACCCGGTGCACTTTCCTTCCAAATTCTTCAGTCCTCAATTCAGTTTCATATATGCAGAAACTGCACATCTTTAACTCATTACTTAAATAAAAAAGCTTTACTGACAAAACTGGGAGGAAAAACTTTGCAGCACATGGATGGGTTACCGTTCATAAGTTGCACATGCGTGATTATGGTAACGAAACAAAATAAGAAAAACAAATAAATTATACATGTACGCTTTTAAAAGTTTAATAATGGAAATACGATGCTCTAGGGAGAGTCAAAAGAAAAGAGAAAATCTGTGCAGCTAGAAAGGCGAATTTTTCGCATGCATTAAATGGCCTGAGGCTGCACTATACTATGTCACCTAAGTAGTCACCTCAACTGCTTAAGCAGTATCTTATTGCTTAATCATGCAACCACCTCCGTCTGGGTGGCACACAGACCATTGCCAAACAGTCTCAGACTTTTCAGTTACACCTTGTCCCTCCCATTTTCTCAGGTTCTTATCCTTCTCTCTTAATTTATTATTTTGCCTTAGCGCCAAAAATATACATACTATTTCTTCAACATTATTTTCTGTAAAGCTTGATCTAAATATTTGTGAGGAGTGTTTTAAAATACTTTACAACATTTAGCTGAATTCGGAGGGAAAAAAAAAAAAGTAGAAAACTCTCCTCCACAAGGATTTCATTCAGCCCACTTTTAAACTTGATCCATAATTTGATCGAATGCTCTTGGGCACTCTTAAATAGTAATAATGAACTTCACCTAAAGCCCTTAGTAATTTTGTTCCACATTTCCTTCTCTAATTATCCACTATTCCCTATTTATTATTACTTCATTCCCTGCCTTGAGGCCGTCTAAAATTACTAAGAATGATAAATTAAACAATACATTTGGCACCAAGTTAACCTGTGGGGAGGGTTATAATTTAATGGGTTGTCTTCTGAATTAATTATTTCTGAATTATTTAATTGCCATTTCTAAACAAATTTCCTAGAAAATGTGACACTAGAACTTATAGTATATTTCTAATAAAATTATTATGACAAAACCGCAAGTCTATCTACCTATTTGAGCTATATTTTACTGTGAGTTCCCTATACCCCTATAGAGATTTACCAGATATATTTATATTTTTACAACAAGCATTATCTTCCACTGAAGTTTAACAATATTTTCTTGAGTGTCTCACCAGTGCAGACATTAAATCTTGGCATTTTGAAGCCAATGCTTTTTTTCTCCCTAAGTAACAATAGTCATTGACTTTTATTGACTTTTATATTAAAGTCTTATTAGTCTCACTACATGTATAGCTTTTAGATTAAATACTACTTTAAGAGAACATGATAATGCATGGTACATTATTTACTTACCCTCACTAGTCTCATTAAAGCTCTGTGATAACCAATTTCTGTTTCTCTGAGGTAGAAATTTTATCATTTCATGTGGAAAAATTGTCACTTACAATAATCCACTTTGCAAAATGTTAACCAAGCTATTGTGGTGTGAAATTTAACCCGTAATGCACAATTTTAGTTTCCTCTTGGATAGGCAGAACTCTTATGGAAGTTTTTAACAATGTCAACAAACAAAAACTTCTCAACCATTTATCAGCAGCAGCAGGTTCAGAAGAAATGGAACCGATCATCTGGTCTTAACCCCTGGAATTTTCCCAAATTAATTACCTACTACATCCAGTCCCCAAAAGCCTTCTCAGATTTCATGTATGAATGGCTTCAGTGGTGATCCAAAGCCCTTTACAGCCTCTTTTAATTCTTGGAACTGCTGGACAGCTGCTTTTTAATGCTTTAAAAAGCTCAATGGTAGAAAGTTTACACTTGACTGTTCAGATATTTTTCAACCATGAAGTCTTAAATCTTCAAATGCATATTGAGATCTTGAATATATAATGTTCTTTCTTTTTCATATTGTTAATCTTAATTACAGATAGTAGATTAAATTCATTACATACTCCTAAGCATAAACTCTTCTGTCTTCCCATTCCTTTATCTTTCAAAGAAATCTGATCATATGACTTTCAATAAAAAATACAAAGTATTTAGGAAAAGGGAAGTAAAATTCTCATACAAAACAGAGAATACGCATTGGAAACTACACTTCAGAATAGTATCTGACATTTTCTACGATTAAAAGAGTCATGCATGTAGATGGCCTAGCAATTTCACTAATGTGTGTAGAAGTGTACCAATAGAATAGGACAAGAATATTTACAGGAACATTTCATATAAAATGTTCAAAGCTTTAACAAAGATCCAGGTACACTGAAAAATATGAATTGTTGTATGTACATATAATAAGGTGCTATATAAAAATAAAAATAACTATAGCATGACTTTTTCTTACAGCTATATTGATTGAAAGAAACCAAACACAAAATGATATGCTAGTTCACTGATATATATTCAATGAGCAGCAAATCAATCTATAGTATGGAAGGATGGTGATAACTTTCCAGAAGGAGTGATGTGATTGGATGTGGGCTGGACATTGGCAGCATTACCTGACCCACAGTTGTTACAGAAATGCTTTTACTCTGATCAATCAACTGATGAGAGTAAAAACCCATGATTTGTGCACTAATTTTCTATGTGTGTATTGTGCTGTAATTGGACAACATATATTTGGCATATTATTAGCATATACTTAAAAATATTATGTCTATTTTTCCTGACCTTTAATATCATCTGCATTCCCTCAATAGTATACTTTATAGAGTCAAGGTGATTCATTTCCTTCCCACATTTCCTAAGCTTGAATTGTCTTGAATACTTTAAACTTTTATTTTGGAATTTTTTTTTGTAATTTCATTTATATGACCCAATTCTATATTCATCCCCATTGGTAGTTCCCTAATTGAGAAACTACTCAAAATGATTTTACTGACTTAAATTTCTTTTATCTGACTTTACATACTTAGCATTAGTATTAGATATTTATGATCAAGTAGCGTCTTTTCTTTGTTTTTGTTTTGTTTTGTTTTGATACCAGGGATTGAATCCAGGGGGCTCAAACACTCAGTCACATCCCCAGCACTTTCCATTTTTTTTTTTTTTTTTTTTAACAGGATCTTGCTAAGTTGCTTAAGGCTTCACTAAGTTGCTGAGGCTGACTTTCAACTTTCTATTCTCCTGCCCTAGCCTCCTGAGCAACTAGGCATGCACCACTGCACCTGGCTTCCAGTAGTTTCTTTAGTGATTTTTGATCACCTACCAAAAAATGATTAACTATTTTACCTTGCTTCAAAGCTCTCAAATATCAGGTCCTTACAATTATTGTTATTGACTAACGTCTTCTAGTACAAAATGCCTACTCCAGAAAACATTTCATCCTCCATATTTTATGGAAAATATGCTCCACAGCAGTTTTTTTTCCCTATTCCAGGTGATTTTAAATTTTATTTTTATTTATATTTACCCACATTTCAATTGTTCCTCAAAGATATGTCATTTTCAATTATTTTGTGAATTTCATTTTTATTACATCAGACCAAATGGTCACTCCTTCTTTTGTCACTTCCACAATTATTCCAGGATGCAGAACATAGTGACATTCTCAATTATAAATATTTCACTATTATTATCATTGTGTTCTAGGGTCTGCATTTAATAATAAATGTATGGCACCATGTAGGAAAGTTCTATTCTCTGCTCTCATAGCCACAAATAAAGATAAGGAAATATATAAGTAAGGTCACTGGAATATTAAAACATAATATTTTGTATTTTCTAGGAGGCTAGGTTAGAAACCAATGCTAATTTTGTAGAACATTGAGGACTTGACAGAGGGCTTAATCCAAGTTATCTTTTCACTCTCCTAGCACCTTTGAATTTCTACCTATACATTTAAAGCAGTTCAGACACCCAGCACCCAAAAAAATACTTCAAAGAGGATCATTTTCCACTTTTATTAAACAGAGCTAATAACCATATTCATGTCCAGGATATAAGATATTGCAAAGATTATTGGCCTTTATATGAACAGTTAAGGGAAAAATTGTTAATAGTTAATTAAACATCAACATACTATCTGATGTCCTGAGTGGCTAAAGAATGATGAGTCTCTGAATTGCCCAGAGACAGAGGCTGACACTTCCTTTGGGAATCTCTTGGTGCAAAGGTGGCAAGAAAACCGCCCAGTTTGTATGGTGATGCCTTGTTCAAAGGGAAATTCTGTAGTTGCCATGGAGTTTATCATGACCTAAGGTTCAAACACCAGCGCCCACTGGTGGAGGACTGTGGGTACAAGCTGATGACTGTAATTGGGCTGTTCAAACTTTTCATCTTGGTTCTGTTTTAAAGTAATTTCTCACAATAAATACCTGTGATGTAAAAACCTATATAATAAATGTGCAGAGCCTGCTCTTTGTCAGTCTGTCCCCTACCAGGAGGCAGGTTGAACCACAGGTCCTGCTTTTCTCTATTTTTGTGTTTTTTCCAATACCCTCACCAGCCTGGTTGGGGAAACTGAGTAAACGTCTTGCCGGTTGTGACAATCACATGTCCACTAACATCTGTCAGAGTGTTTATGGCTGACTTGGTCAATACATTTATTATATTTTCTATTAAGATTGAGAATAAACCTGTAGGATACAATACAAACACAAAGAATAAGATTAGGAGTTCAAAGAGTTTCATTCTTTTGCATCTATTTTTGTTTGACAACACTTAAACCACATTTCTTTAAAACCCGAAGCAAGAGTTTCTAACTCTTGAACCTTAAAATGAATAATGAGGAGAAAAGCAAAGTTTGCAAAATCTGTGTGTTCCAGGGAAAGTTAATAGGTATTTCTTGAAAAATTTTTGAAGGAGGTGTAGTTTGAAATGCTCAAAATTTCACAAAAGGGTATACAGAAATTTAACAGCAATAGAGAAGGGACGAGATAAAATGTGGGGAGTCATCCATGTTTAGCAGAATCAGGCTTAGCTGAGCCTTGGGATACAGAGGTCTGACTCCAGGGAACTGGCAGTCATGAGAGATTCAGAGAGCCAGGGAAGAGGTGGCCCTCTACAGAGGTGGCTCAGCCCTGAGGATTGCTAATTCTCTAAGCAAATGGCTTCCCTAACCCGACCCCATCCTGTTCCTCACAGAAGAAGTCCCTCCCAGTCCCTCCTTACCTGTGGGACTATACATAAAGGGGAAGGTGGGCTTCTCCATCTTGTTGGAGGCCAGAATTGGCATGGTCCAGTTCTCCACATCCCCTTCCATTTGAAAAGATTATTGACTCTTGTGTTTATTTGACTAGATAACTTTCTTGGTGTTTAATTGACAGCCGACACCATCCTATCCTCTGACAGAAACTCTTTCCCTCATCCATGCAGGACGTGGCAGGAGAACCCCCCACAATAAATGACCTATATTAATCTAAAACATTTACAATTATATTCTCCTTGGGAGAAAATGTTAATTATATATGAATAAACCGTCTTATTTTTCCTGTTACCTGCTATGAAAATAAAGAATTTATGTATTATAGAAGTAGTAATGTCCTGTCAGGTGTGCTGGTGCACACCTGCAATCCCAGAGTCGGGAGGCTGTGGCAGGAGAATCGCCTCAGTAACTTAGTGAGGCCCTAAACAACTTACCAAGATTCTGTCTCAAAATAAAACAAAAACAAAAACAAACAAACAAAAAAAGGGCTTGGGATGTGGCTCAGAGGTTGAGCACTCCTGGGTTCAACCCCTGCTACCAAAAAAAAAAAAAAAAAAAGAAAAAGTAAAAGAAAAAAAAGGGGGAAATAGTAATACCTTATACCTTAACCACAGACTTTGGTTATTTTGTTTACTAAATTTGCTACTGCACTGAACATATTAAAGATACTTACAGAATCTTTAAGAAAATAAACACATAACTAGAATATACTGGATCATTTTTAATTGAAAAAGTCACACAACAAATCTTAATGAAATTTGCATACCTATACATCTTGCAGTTATTTATTTTTAATGACAATGGAATTTGGAATCTCTAAAAGAAATTCACAAGAGAAAATTTCAAGGAATAATAGATTTCAGCTTCATCTTCAAAGTGATTTTTTAAAAATAGTATTTAATACCAAAAAACACACTAATGGCATTTCTGTGTATAAAATACTTTCAAATTAAATAGATGCATATAAATATCCTACAGGTTATACAAATTTCCAATGTTCATTCCATTTTGTATAAATAATTTAAATTGCTTTTCACTAACAAAATAAGAAAATAATGAGACATTTGTAGATAACTATGCCCAAGTTGTGTTGATTTTAAAAAGATTTTCATAATTATTTTATGTTAATTTTGTTTTAAATAATACCCATGGAGTTATAGGTTTATATTTATATGTTGTACAATGATCCAACATTATTTTCAGTTATAGCACCTTGCATAAAAATTATGTTCTAAAATTTAAATCTGTAGAAACAAATCACATTTCTAGTACTTTACGAATTTCTAAGTAGCATGGCATTTGCATGCATAATAAAAGTTGTTGCTTTTCTCCCCAAATTAATAGTTAACTGTATGAGTACAGGGTTTTCAGCAGTATTTTGATAACATTATTTTGCTTTCCATTTTATAATTCAAATACTATAAATATGCTTTAACTATGCTACTAAGTAGCAATCTAGACTATTTTATAAACATAATGTGTGCTATAAGCCTCAATTCTAAGGAAAGAGATTTGATTTGTAAATAGAGTTTCTCATTAATAGGAAAATGACAAAATAAAATTTTTGTCTACAATGAGTTCATTATATTGAAATCAGTTTATCTAACCTTTGTACTTTATTCTCATTTCACAATCATGGCATAAGGACTGTGGTATTTTCTTATTCAATGTCAGCATTTTGTTTTTGTTATGATGCATCAGACATCCAAATGGAATGAGTGATCCAGTCAATCGATTGTTTTTCTGAATTAGGCCTTACCTTCTTTTTAATGGGGAAATTCAAAGCCACACAATTTTGTCATATTGATATACATTTTGTAAATGGAAATATCTTGAATATATTAATAATTCTAGTTACCAGTATTTTATATGAATTTATTGTAAACATAAAATGAATATGAATGTTCTTTCTACTATTTATATATAAATGTGGGAAGCCACAAAAGATACATATATGAATAAGTGTGTTCCATTTCTGCATAATATACAATCATATAAATATTAACGATGATTACATTCACATTTAAATTTAATGTGTGTTGTGTATATGTATAAAAATTTTCAAACTTTGATACTAGAATTTGCATCTAAGCTTTGGCATTTGTTAGCAGGTTCAACGAGGAAATATGGAAACTTCCTCATCTTTAGTTGCTTAATCTGAAAAGTGAAACTAATGTTATTAGGACAATTAAGATCAAATTCACAAATGGCTATGCATGAGGTTGAATATATAATGAGGCTATGCATGAGGTTGAATATATATTGCTCAAAAAGTTGTACAACTATGAATATAGGAAATGTTAAAATTTAAACAGAAAATTAAAGTCTGTATCAGAACACAATATGGTATATTTCAAATTGATATCTGTCCTAAACGTTTAATATATAATATTATACAAGAAATAAAAACAAAATATATTTAGTTCAAATTATTCAAGACACATGAATTTAAAATTTTTCATATATGTGTATGTGCATATATATATGTATATGTGTGTGTCTTTCAATTTATGCTGCTGGAACAGATTGTGTAATTTATAAAGAACAGAAGTTTATATTTTTCACAACTCTAAAGAATGGGAAGTCCAAGATCAAGGTACCACCTTTTCATGCTATAATCTAATGAGAAAGGATATTAGCACATAAATATGCATAATTCAATAATAAATACTATGTATATCTTAAGAGGAGACCAAAATGTCTCATAAGGGATGAGAGAAGAGAGAAATTACATGTATGAGAGAAAACATTAGTAAGAAGTTTTCTGAGATTCTGAGTGATTCTAAATTAAGGTTGTTTACATTGTCTACCAAAAAATATTTCAAATTTTTAAAACTACTTCTAAACATTCTTATAGGCTGATTCCACCACTAAAATTTAAGACAACTATTGGTTTCAACCTTAAATTTTTAACTACATAAAAATCTTTATGTCAATTAATGCATTTTCTTTATTACATAACATGGTCAGGATCATGGTATAGTTATTAAGAAATGCAAAGAAGTGTATATTTTAAAAACAATACCCAATAATGGGATTGCTGGATCATATGGCGGTGTTTCTGTACACTATCAATAAATGACTCAAAAAAAAAAACATTTGCTATAGCTTCAAAAAATTAAAATCCTTAGGCATGGATTTCACAAGGAAGTGAAAGACTGTGTATTTAAACTATAAAATATTGATGAAAGAAACTGAAAAATACACATATAATCTGACTGACACCCTCATGTTCATTGTTTGGAAATATTAATATTGTTAAAATATCCATACTATCTAAATATCTGTTCATAGCAAACTGATTCAATGCAAGCCATATTAAAATACAGATGATGTTCTTCACAGAAAGAAACAACAATAATCCTAAAATTCACATGGAAATACAAAATATCTTAAATTGTCAAAGAAATCTTGAATAAAAAGAATAAAGCTAGAGGTATCATAGTACTTTCCTTCAAAATACACTGCTGAGTCATAGTCAAACAGCATTGTACTGGCACAAAAATCTGCACATCGACCAATGGACCACAGTGGAGAGCCCATGTGTCATGCACATTTCAAATGTTATCATCTCATTTGTGACTGATTTATGGTAAAAGGAATATGAGGTGGCAATGGAGGACAAGTCTTTAAAATGGTGACCCCTGATAATGCTGAATTTTACCTAGGCCCTGTGATCATGGAAAACAGGCAAAATTTAGAAACCCCCCTGCCCCACCCACTTTGTCTTCCAGGAAGTGTCTACCTACAAGGAACTATCTTTCCTTATGTGATTTAGGTAAGACTCTAGGAAGCCTCCCTTACCTATAATCTTACCTATTGTGTAAACTTTCTGTTGTGGTGACCAAAATACCTGACAAGAACAACTTAGAAGACAAAAATTTATTTTGGGCTCACAGATTTAGGGGTCTCAGTCTATGTTTGGCAGCCTACCTTGCTCTGGGCCTGAGCTGTCGAAGAGTAAAACTGTTCATTGCATGGCTGCTAGAAAGCAAGGAGAAAGGGGAAGGGGTCACTGGAAAGATGTCCCCTTCCTGGACACACCTCCAGTGACCAACCTCCTCCAGCGATGCCCCACCTGTTCAGTTAGTCCATTCAAACTAGGATGGACTGATTAGGTTATAACTCTCACAGCCCAATCGTTTTACCTCTGAATATTCCTGTATTAAAATGATGGAGGAGCTTCCAGGGGACACAAAATATTTAAACCACAACTCTGACTAGGCCAATGAAGAATTTTAAATATTTTCTTTTTTTGCTTTATACATGATGAGCAGAGTTGCTTGTTCCTACTCATCAATCAGTATGAAATGCTGGTTAACCCATTAAGTACTATGGTTCCAATTCTGCAAATATTTAATGAAATTTACACAGGTACATTACAGTAGGTTGAAATAATAATCTATTGTCTATATACAATTATATTAATATCCATTCATATTATTCTAATAATAACAATTTTATTCTTTTATCATTATTCAACGTATTCATGTTATATAATTATACATACATTTAAGTGTTTATAAGTGCTCCACATCTAGGACAATGTGACAAACGGGTTAATGGATCAACAGGTAAGCATCTGTCTTTGCTCCAAACACCTAAACATAGGCCAATCTTCAGCATGAATCAGCACACATCCTCCTGATGTTTTGTAGTGAACTTTAGGGTAAATCTCCTTTGAATATCCTATCAGAACATGTCACCCTTTTATTCATCCTAATTCTTTACACCTGACTCTATCTAGTTTTGATTACTCCTGCCTCTTTAAGACAATATTAACAAAAAAAAACCTTTTTGTTGTCTAAATATTAGACTTTTACAGCTCTTGTGATCACAGCCTTCCCCTATTGCAATAGTCTGTTTCCCATTTTTTTTTTTTTCTTTTTGGGTACTGGGGATTCAACCCAGAGGCAATTTACCACCAAGATAAATTCCCAAAACTTTTCATTTATTTTGAGACAGGGTCTTGCTAAGTTGTTGAGGTCTCATTAAGTTGCTGAAGCTGACCTTGAACTTGCCATCCTCCTGCCTTTGTTTCCTGGCAGGTGTGAGCCACTGCCCAGGGCTTTTCCTCTGTTTTTCAATAACCTGTTTTAGAATAAGATTTTTCTTTACTAAGTCCAAATTGATGTTTCATTTGACACCCGGTTTGAATGAGATCAAGTCTTGCTCAGGAAAATATTCACGCAGAAGAAGCCATCAATAGTTCATTATGTTACACTTTTATCTTTGATGTCTAATTTTATTTGAAGATCTAAAAGAGAGAAAATATTTAGAAGATCAATATCTTGAAGGACTAAAAATGTATGCTATAAATAAAATAATATGTAAAATAGTTCATTATAGTAAAGCCCTATATACACATAACCTTTCTTTGCTTATAGGTAGAAATCTTGACTATTACTTCATAAGAAGCATACACATATAAGAGATGCACTTATCTGGTCCTATATATACATTCACAAGGCACAAGATAATGACACATACCCAAACACAAATCCACAACCAAGATCATACGGGAGCAGAAAAGATGAAAATGGTTCCTTTAAGATCAGGAACAAAAAAAAATAAGTCCACTTTCATCTCTCTTACTCATCATGTTGCGAAAAACAGACTGGTGGGGAAGCAGTAAGCAGCAGTTGGAGAGGAGAATTCCAGACTTTATTGTGTGCAGGTGGGCCCAGAGAAAGACAAAAACTCCAAATTCTGAGCCCTGATCAACAGTTTCTCACAATATTTCCAGGTTATTTGACCATCATCTTAGACCCATCGTATTGTTGGGGACTTTTCCTCTTTTTTTTTTAATTTCTTTTTTTATTTTTATAGACTTCATTTTGATTGATTGTACACATATGGGGTATAAATTTTCATTTCCATGGTTGTGCATGATGTACAGTCATATCATTCTAGTTAATCACACATGTACATAGGGTAATGATGTCTGTCTCATTCCAACATTTTATATAGCCCCTCCCTCTCCCCCTCTTATTTCCCTCTACGTAATCTAATGATCCTCCATTCCTCTCACCTTCCCCCCAACCAGATTCTATATCTTTATCTGCTTCCTCTTATTCTGAAAAAAAATTCCTAATCTCTGTGGCTGAAGGCCTCGTGCAGGGTCTCTACCACACAGCATGCTCACTGAAACAGATAAGAAGAAATGGTTCTTTTCACGGGCATGAGTTATATTTCAAGAGGGACTAGTCAGACTCTTAGGGCAGTTATTGACAATCCAAAAGGTAGGAACCCATGGTTAATTAGGTTTCCTGGAGAAAGACTGAGAGAGCGGAGTGGAACTGATCCCTTCCCCAGGCATTGGTTTCTTACCATAACTTTTTTACAATTTCATTTCACAACTAGGTTTAGTTTTGTCATCACAATAAATTTCAATAAAAAATTGACAAGAGAGGAGTTTGAAGATCCCTAACATACAGAAATGAAATGCTTAAGAACATGAATATGCCAATTACCCTGATTTGATCATTATACATTGTATAAATGTACCAGTGATCACACTCTACTCACCAAATATGTGTAGTTATAATACATCAGTGTGAATAAATAAAAATAAAAATATAACTTCAATATAGATTAACTAATCAGCAACAATAAATTTGAAAAGTATTTACATTAAGCAAAAATAAAGATTCAGGCTTATAAAGAAGGTGTAACAGATGCAATGAGACCATGAAATTTTAATAGAAAAATTAATCAAACTACATATGGCCTAAAATTAAAATGGCATAACTTTGCTTCACTAATTTTTGATGCTACGATATAGTATTCAAAATTTTCTTGTTATTGCTGTTTTAAAACAAAGGTTCACCATTGGTATCTTAAGACAAAGGAAGAAAAAATAGCAAAAATGGGTAATTTATTTTATGACTTAGTGTTCTTTAAACCAACAGTCTTCTGAGTATGTTTTGCTCCCATATGTGTGACACTTCTCTTTCTGTTGTTCACTGCATATCCTCTATAAAAATCAGTTCTGTTACCAAGAGACTTAGTTTAGTGCAATTCTGATTTAGAAGAGAATAGATATGATCAATTTCTAAAAATTGCAATATTTGCACTCCTCTTGTTCAGTTTTGCTAGGGTCAGCCAAGTAATCAGCATAGTATTTTGTTTCAGCAGCTAGAGGTTCTAAATTAATCACAGAATTGTAATGCGGTATGTGGCCACTTTAGAGGAAAAAAGGAAACATAGGATATTCTTTATGTTGTAAAATCAGAGTAGATAAGACTCAGAAAAGAGCAGTTGCTTCCTATTACTCGAACTTTCCTGCTGCACACTCTTTGCAAAATATTCACACTGAGGCAAAGTGTCTGTGGCTCTGAGATGGTATATTGAAGATTGATACTATGATTTACTTATACATAAATATGGATTCTAATCTATTCTTCATATTCCTCTATGACTGAAATTTTTTTCCATTCCTCAGAAAGTATTATTTCTACTGTGTATTATTTTCAGATTGGAGTGTGAGATTATTGTGTTCTGTAGTTATCAACATTTGAAAATAACCCTATATTCACTTGTGTCCCATAATTATTCATCTGCAAATGTTAAACACATCACAGTTACTTAATGCTTTTGTGAAAATTTGTGAAACTAATTTCCCCTGAGCATAACATAATGTAAATTCAGGAGAAGAATGTATAATGAAAAATTTCACATTAAATTTATTACTATATTATTCCTAGGAATCCACACCAGCCCATCAGCTGATTCTAAGGACTGTTACTAAACCCCACATGCAAAATCCATTTCTCCCATTACTTCTTCACTATTTTGTTGTTTCCATGCTAACAGACTATGGTTTCATTTCCCACAGAACAAAAATCTTGTTCTGGGGAGCCTCCCAAACTCCAGCAAACCTCATTAGAAAACTGATAATCAATGAGGTGTGTACGCATAACAATTTCTACAGGATTTCAATAATGTAGTGCATTTTTTACAGTTTGCCTGTCTTGAAAGAGGCTTGACAAAAGCACCCAGTTGCTTTCTCCTCTGGGAGTTCTAGAAGGTAGAGATCAAGCAAGAGGCTAATATTTACCATTTCACAAATTAAAGAGTACATGGTAGGGTTAGTGTCAGAAAGCTTTAATCATTTTCCCCTGCTTTGTAATTTGAATAGTTTAATCCAGGTTTCCCTGCAGCCCACAACTTGGAGTGAAAATACAAGGAGAAAGACAGCATTTATTGGAGCAGATAATGTAGGTCAAAAATGCAAGAACTATTTTCCAGGATGCACGACGATGTTTTGTATCCCTTTAGCGGCACAATTGAGTCAAAACTCCAATGTTTACTTAGTGCAGAAAACAAGGGCAATGATACACATTTGATTGAGATAGAAAAACACATGAAAATATCTTGACAAAAATGTACAGTACTTGTTAAAATTATACCATTTATGCAGAATCTACAGCATATAAAATAATTGATGCACATTTTTGAATGCAATACTCAGGAAAATATATTGAAGAGGCAAATTAAATTTGCAAATCACATTTAACTTATCAAGTGTCACCTATTATTGTCCTGATAATCTTCCACAGACAATATTGCAGACAGTTTGGGAAATAAAAAAAGATAATTTAGATGGCATTTATGTAACACTAACAAAGGTATTTTCAAAAGCTTACAAGTGTGATGAAGTGCTGTAAATTAATAAATTTAAAGGTCTAATTGCTTAGAAAACTGAAATCAGCCCCATTAGGAATAGACCATTTCTGTAGCAGAGGAAAATTGCAAGAAGGTGCTTGAATTTGAATTTAGTTTCTCTATTTTTCTCTATCAGTCTCTAATGAGTTGTAAGTTAGAATCATGATCTCTTAATTCCATTCTGTGTTTCTTAAAGCATATATTCTTACTAATTAAAATTTTTCTTGAGCCTCTATAGTCACTTGA
The DNA here is from genome assembly GCA_020662805.1 of Glaucomys volans. Taxonomy (NCBI): domain Eukaryota; kingdom Metazoa; phylum Chordata; class Mammalia; order Rodentia; family Sciuridae; genus Glaucomys; species Glaucomys volans. The sequence continues at coordinate 164,569 of JAJEJO010001259.1, forward strand.
GAATGTTCATTTCTTACTGAATCTCCAGTACCTATTACAATGTACTTATTTCTGCATGTACCAGTCATTCAGTCATTCATTCGTTTATTTATCAATTCATCAGAGAGTAGGTCATTTTTTAGTAATCTAATTTTGTCATGCTACATATTAGACCTTGAGAATTCAAACACAAATTAAATTCAACCATGACTCTAGAGAAGCTGCTTGTGAAATAATTGCAACTAATCTCAAACTTCTTACTGATTTACTTTCAGAACATACAAGTCTTTAACAAGATGGTGCATTAGTCAGCTTTGCTGTAGCAAGAAATCTTTGTGTTTCATGAGAATGGAGGTGTAATTCTTGCTCCTGCTAAAGGTAGTAGTTCTGTTCCTGCTCCATATTTTGTTCTAATTCAAGATCCAGACTGAAGAGGAAGATCCCAAATTGCACATGACATTAATCTAGTGGAGGGTAAATTGTGAGAGGACAGGCCTTCTGCTTTAATAGCCAGGGAAAGTTATTTTGCAAAGCCTGACAATATGATGAGGGTAAAATCTCTGAGTAGCATGAAAACAAGCAGTAAGTATAGACAAATGTCCCTATCAAAGGAAGGAGAGCACTCTGAGTAATCTTGCAGTTTGCCAGTTTATCCAAGGACTTGATGTGAAGGGAAAACAATTTTGGGGTGCGATTTTGATATTTCCTACTGGTATTTCTATTTAGGCAGAGGTCATCAATTATTTTAAATACCTGAATCCAGTACATTTTGTTCTTCATGTGTCTTTTAACCAAATCCCTGAAAATATCTTCATTGTTGGTAGCATATACTTTTGTAAAAAATTAGGAGCTGATGGTACTGAATAATAGCTTTATTATGAAACGATGTAAAAATTAACAAAGGATAAGTTTTAGATTTTTTTTTATTCTATTTTTTTGCTATTTCGATTGGGAATTAGATTCTGTACTACTGATACCGCACATTATCAGTGACGAATTTTGCTTCCTCAAATGTTGAAGTTTGAACATTAAGAAGTACAAAGGCAAGCATATAAAGCAGGTTTAATTTAAAAATAATAATAGATTTCTCCCAGGAGGGAGAAGGGGGCCATAGCTGGTATTCTCATACCTCAAGAAGTGAGAATGCCCTGCCCCTTTTAAAGACTAGAGTTTCCTATGTTCTTCTGCATTCTTCTCCCTTATCTTGTTCATTTCCCCTTGTCCTGCACAGTGACTGGAAGATGTCAGTGGAATAGCCAGGGGGTGAGCAGGTAGGCTGGAAGGGGCAAGGTGGATTGCTAGGCAGGAAGGAAGCTACAGCCCAGGGGGTGTTGATTAGTAGCTCTCTGTCCACTCAGGAGTTGCTTCATTAACAACTTTTTTGGAGGAGTGGTATCAAAGGGCTCTGGAGACATGAACATTTCAATCTCCCAGGGGCAGTTCCCAACTTCCTGGACTCAAATCAGCTTCCATTTTCTCAATCTGACTGGATCACCTATTTATCCTAAATGCCTGTTTCTAATTCTGGCTTCTGTACTATACCTAATTCTCAAGGATCATTACACACGCTAAAATATTTATACCATGCTGTTATATAAAATATTGCAAGGTAAAATGCTGAACTCTTTTCAAAATAAAATATTTACCTTTATATATACTTCTATATATGAATAACTTTATTCAGTGAAAATTCAGAGTTTCTGTCTCAAAGAAGCTTATCTTCTGTATTCCTCTCAGCTAGTTAGAAGCCTAAGGAAGAGAAAAATCCTATTAACAGAATGTTTTAGGTGAAATACAGCTGCAGGGTTGAAATTTCATTATGATTCTATTCTATTTCCATTGCCCCACAGGAACACATATACTTAATTCATCAGAGCCCCCTTATTATCTGTGCAACACCCCCAACATCCACAGCCAACCCAAAGCCATTAGTATGGCCTGTTATAGCATTTACAAAGTGAATCCTGCTTTGAAATAGAACTGTGCTGGCAGCAAGCCCCACGTGCTTCTAAAACATACACAAAAAAGTGCACAGCATGATGTTCCTCCAAAGAATAACAATAGTCTCCTCATATACCTAAAATAATAAACCTATGTTCATGCTGATACGGTTAGATGGATTCAATTCCCATTCATAAGGTGATGTATTGATTTAAAGATGAAATATATAACAAGTTTCTCATTTGGAAGAAGTCAACTCCACTGCAGGCAATTGTAAAATACTCTACCTCTTGTAGGTAGAATCCAGTCACTCAAAAACAATTCCAAATTAGCTTGAAAAAATAATGCAATATGGAGAAAATTTTATGCTCTATTGTACACTCTCTTGACAGTAACCTACATACATACATTTTTCTCTCTCTCTCTCTCTCTTGAATTGTCAAATATTCAGAAAGTAACATGTTTATCTCTCTGGTGAAGGAATAATAGATAACATTAATTTTATTATACAAGACCACTTATGATTTCATGTTTTTCTTATGCTATTCTCTCTCTCAGTTTGAAAAATTCAGTCTTGAAAATCCTTTTCTATTTTCTTCTTACATGATACATCTTAAATTATTTTCTGATTTCTCTTTTTCTTCTCTGGATTTTCTCCTTGTTTGTATTCATATTTCCTTGTGATTATGTCTATCTATGTTAGTGCTCTAAATTGTATTATAAAGCAAGCATTATTTTTACTTTGCAAAGTTTATCTACAATAATGCTAATAGAAGCAATAAGTGCCAATGTTCATGGAACATATGCTTTGGATTTGGAATTTTCCAGTGCTTTTGACAGATAATGACACATTTTAATAATCCACATTAATTGCAAAATGTAGAAACAGATATTTACAAAAACAAAAGGAGAAAAAATATTCAATGACATTTCCAAAAACATTCATCTAGATTAAGGGGACCAGGATTCAAATTAAGCACCCCACGATTTGATCCTCGTATCGGAAGCTGCTTATGTGAACATATCCTGATGTGCCAGATCCCAAATCTATGATTTCATCTGAGATTATTTCATTTGAGCTCTAGATTCATATATCTAGATCATAAAAATGTTACAAAAAACCTAAAATTCAGAAGGTTGAATAACAAATTGATCTATTTCCCTCCTCCCTAGGTCCTCTGTGGTGTCCCATCTCAGAGTAATGTTAACCTTCCCTCCAGGTGACCCAGGTGACCAGAGACTGCTGTTATCACTTATTACTTTCAGTCCACAAACATTAATGCAGTTTCTCAAATAAATTTCATATAATCCACATCTCTTTGTCTCTATGGCCACCACTGATTTCTTGTTGGGATCTAAAATATGTCCATTTACCTATGTTAAGTGCATTTCCTTCCTCCCAATTCAATTAGTGCAGTATTTTAGAAGTTCAGATCCATGTCATTTCACTATTTCACAACTATTGACAGCTTTTTTTCCTCTCTACATAACATCCAAATATCTTACTGTAGTTTCCATCTTCTTATGTCCCCAGCACTTTCTCTTGTCACACTCCCAGTCCCCAATCCGACAACCACAATGAACTGAAACCCATTTCCTCCTCTGAGCATCCTTCTCCCACTTCTTGCCCTACCTGGGGCTCAGTGGCTGGCTCAGATGAATCTTTCAGGTTTTATCCTGCCTTGGAACTTCCTCTGAGAAAACTTCATGGAGTATACTCTCTGAGATCAATTCAGGGACCTTTCTAAATTATGCTCTTGTTTTTAATGATGTGCATATATAATTTGGATTTTTAAAATATTTTTAGAGAAGAGCAGTAGTGTCCTGTTCAAGTATTTCCCACTCCCATTCCTGCCCCTATAAGTAAGGAAAAATTTATCCACTTAGTTGTTTTATTTGACTTAGAGACTGAACCCAATAATGGTGATGCTGTGATTTATTTTGGTTATTGGCTTTAGTTTCTTTTTACTGTTATTTTTATTGACCTCTTACTATAAAATATGAGACTTAAATTGATATATCCTTCCCCAAAATAATTTCCTTACATAAAACGGTAGTAGCCCTCTTTATAGTGACTTTTTCCCTTGTTGAAAATAATAACTTACATGACAGTATGTACCTGTATTTACTTGCAGATAACTATTTTTAATTTTAATTCAATTTAATCTTATAAAGAGTTGTAAGAATATGAAATATACAAGATACACCCATGTCCCTTAAATATGATTCATTTGTTAGCATTTTATTCATTTACTTTATTATTATTTCTTTCCCTCTCTCTCATTCACATAAAGGTAAGATATATACTTCATTTCCTTATCTGTTATCCATATCTCTCTGTCACTTTAGAGTAAATTATATAGATCATGGCTTCCTAATACTTCGTCGTATGTTTCATAATGGAAATAATATCTCACAAAGCCACAGTGCTATCAACTTTTAATTAAGGTTAATAAAATTTTGCATAATTAGCTTTCTAATTTGTCCATCTTCCACTTTTATCAACTGATTTAAAAATACTTCATACCATCTATCCTCTAATATAGAATATGGTCTCATGGTAGCATTCCAAGACCCAGCATTCCATCCCCAGTGACCACCCCCACCAAAATAAAGAATTTGGCCTCTGCTGAAGTATTGAATTTCTTAGTCAAAATATTTGGCTTCTTCAATAGTGATCATCTGTAAGATTTTATTTGTCCTTTATTATATTGTTGCATTTGGGAGAAAATAGCTCTCCTGCATGATATTTTCTCAGGTTTAGAATTGAACTATGCATTTTAAAATAAATGCTCCATCACAAAGGGTAGTACATCTGGAAGCACACAATATCCTCCAAGTTATGGTTGGTGTTATAGTTTAGATCTGGAATGACTCCCAGAGTCATCCTCACCAATACAGAAATGTTCAGAATGGGGCTTTCAGGAAATGATGGGTTCATGAGGGCTCTGCACTCCTCAGGGGGTTAATTCAATGATGACTCCATAATTTGAATGAGCTATTTGTAAAACTTCCAGTGGAAGGGAGTGAGTCCTTGGGGGCAGGCCCTTGGGGACTATATCTTGTCCCTAGCCCCCTGCTCTCTTTGTTTGCAGCTGCCATGCTGTGAGCAGCTTCTCTCTGTCATGTCCTCTGCCATAATGTGCTACCTCAACCTAGCCCCAGAAACAATGGAGGAAGTTGACAATAGATAGTAATCTCTGAAACCTTGGGCCAAAAAATCTTTCTTCCCTTAAGTTGTTTTTCTGGGGTATTCTGTCAAAGTGATGAAAAGTTAACACAGTTAGTGAAATTAATTTTGATTATTGTGTCAAGATGTCCCATTTATCCACAGTGTAATAAGTTTCATCTACAAATTAATAAGCATTGTGGTAGGAGATACTTAAAGATAATGCTAATATCCTACTCCTCATGAAATCTCCCTTCTAGATTTAGCATCCTTCATTCATTCTTGCCAGAATTTGTTTTTAACTATGCAGTTAAAATAATAAGGGAGACTTATTCATGTTTTCTCCTTCTATGGTTTCAGTTACCCATGGTCCACTGGGGTCCAAAAGTATTACATAGAAAATTTAAAAAATAAACAATTCATATATTTTAAATTGAATTACATTCTGAGTATCATGATGAAGTCTCACTGGTTCCATCCCACCCAGGATTTGAATTATTCATTTGGCCAACATATCTATTCTGTTTGAACTACTTTCCTGTAAATCACTGAGTGGCCATCTTGGTTATCAGATTGACTGTCATATTATCACAATGTTGTGTTCAAGTGAATCTTATTTTACTTAATGGCACTAAAGCACAAGGTTAGTAATACAAAGGAGACATCAGGATAGAAAATATACAGCAAGTACATAGTATTCTTTGCTTGATTGTGTAAATGATATTTTAAAATAGATTAACTAAGGTTTCACTCTACACTTGGGTCAATTTTCACAATGAACAAGTAAGATTTTTATCTTACTTCTAATTACGTGTAAAAACAAGTAATTTTTTTCCATATTTATGTTTTGTTTTTGAATAAAAATATTTTGGCAATTCCACTTATATATCCCACTTATATCATGGTTTCTGTATATATAACAGCCCTTTAGTACTTAGGGAAAATTGTTATTTTAAGATTACCCTTCAGAAAATGGATCTTCATCTCAGATCAGCCTAGTCCTTCAAAACTCATTTCAATAAATTTTAAAAATTACTTATATTTTATTCCATTTCTGCACACATGAAGCTATATTGTTATAGATATTGTTCAGTAGACTCCCCTCTTTTTTCCTTATACTTCCCTCCAATAGTATATTTTTCCAGGTGTGAGTGAGAATAAGGAGTAGCAACTACAGATCTCAAAGTTTTTAGATTAATTTAGTCTACTTTTTTTTTTTTTTAAGGACTTTGAATTCAGATTTAACAGACCTGAGTTTCATTTGGTCCAAAAACCACTGATTGTGCCACTCTCTTCATTAAGTATCTGGGACACAAAGATGAAAAACACCCTCTGCCTTCGAAGAGTTCAGTGTTTTGCAAACTGAGTAACACATCAGTGAGTAATTTCAATGTTATGCGACACGGTTACTGGAGCAAGACATTCCCTCATACTTTAACCAACTACAAAACTGGAAAATGTATGTGGTCATACCAGGCATTAGTCAGTAGGTAGTACAGGAACATGAGCCAAGGAAGAAGTGAAGTGTGCAAGATGAGCACCCTTCCTGCCATAGGGAAGGAAGTTGAAATGCAAAAGGAATCTCTGTGTGTCTGAGTGGAAGAGGAAGGTATCAAAATCAGAATCTGCTACAGCAGCTGGAATATGTGAAGAAGGGTATTGGAAAACAACAGATTGCAAAATAGTAGGCTCCTGGACTAGATTAATGGCCACAAGCCTGGAACAAGATCAAAACTGAAAAAGATACTCATTAATAAAACGTAAAGCTATGCCTGACCGAACTCAAAAGATTTTCCAATAATTTCACTACCAGGGAGAAAAAAATATTTCCATTTGAAAGAAGACAAGATAACCCCAACTCATGAAAATTAGTAATGTCCAGAGAAAAATCAGTAGTAATAATAATAATATCTGTTGGATATGTCAAAAAGCAATATGTTATGATAATTAAAAAGAAATTGGCAATTAAAGATTTTGAGATGACTCAGTAAGAGCATTAAAGAACTTATCTTCGACCTTTGGCTTTCTGAATCTCACTAATTTCTATTGGCAAGATGTTCTCTAGTTCTGTCCATTTAACAGCACATAACTTAGTTTCATTCTTCTCTATAGCTGAGGAAAACTCCATTGTGTATTATACCAGATTTTCTTTATCCATTCATTTATTAAGGGACAACTCAGCTAGTTCCACAACACGACTATTGTGAATTGTTCTGCTATAAAATTGGCATGCATGCATCAGGATAGTATGCTGATTTTAGTTCTTTTGGATAAGGAATCAGATAGTTGGGTCATATGGTGATTCCATTCCTAATCTTTTGAGTAATTTCCATACTGCTTTCCAGAGAGACTTTACCAATTTCCAGTCCCACCAACAATGTATAAATGTATCTTTCCCCCACATTCTCACCAACAATTATTTTTTGTTTTCTTGATGGTTGCCATTCTCACTGGAGCAAGATGAAATCTCAGTGTCATTTTGATTTGTGATTCCCTGACTGCGGAAATTTTGGATGTTTTTTCACATATATGTTGACCATTGGTATTTCTTCTTTTGAGAAATGTTGAGATCTTTTTCCCATTTATTGATCATTTTTGGTGTTAAGTTTTTGAATTCTTTATATATTTTGAATATTAATCTCATGAGAAGAGTGGCTGAAAATATTTTTCTCCCATTCTGTAGGCTTTCTTTTCATACTCTGAATTGTTTCCTTTGATGCGCACTTTTTAAATTTTATGCCGTCCCACTTAACGATTCGTGATTTTATCTCTTGAGCTTTAGGAAGTTTATTAAGAAGCTTGGTGCCTAAGCCAAAAGTTTGGAGTGTTGACATTATGTTTTCTCTTAGCAGAGTAGTGTTTCTGATTTCATTTCTATATATTTGATCCACATTGAATTGATTCTTGTGCCAGGTAAGAGATGTAGATCTAGTTTCATTATTTTACATATGGATATCTAATTTTCCCTGCACCATTTGTGAAAAAGCATTTTTTCTTCATTGCAGGTTTCTGGCATCTTTATCAAAGATCAGATGACTTTATCTATGTAGACTTATTTCTGTGTCTTCTATTCCATTTATTGTCATGTCTGCTTTTATGCTAATAAATTATGCTGTGCTCATGCATGAAGTACTACAATGAATCCCACAATATATAATGTAATAAAATAATAATAATTATAAAAACAGAAGGGAGATCATTATAGTAAAACAAATGGGTCAGGAGGAGGGAAAAGGGGAAATAGAGGAAAGGTACTAAGGAACGAGATTGATCAAATTATGTTATGTGCAGTTACAAATACAGAATAATGAATTTCACAACTATGTATGATTTTAATGCACCAATAAAAATAATAAAAAGAAACTGGTTTCAATATAAGGGAATTTAAACGGAAAATGTCATAATAAACAGAGATTCTCCCCAGAAAAATGAAAACTACAAATGCTAACTGAAACCCATATCCCCTGAAATTTTTAAATGAAATAACTTGAGGACTTAATACCAGTGTGAAGACTATAAAGAAAAGTAGTGAATTTGAGGTTGGATCTTTATAGATGATTAAATCTGAAAACAAAGAGAAAAATGCAACAAAAGGATTATAAAAAGTGAGTATCTGAGGGACAAAGAAATGACCTAATATGCATGCACAAATATACTCAAACATGATATTCATCATTTTTAGCAATTAGAGAAATGCAAATCAAAACTACTGTAAGAATTCATCTCACTCCAGTCAGAATGGCAATTATCAAGAATACAAGCAACAATAAGTGTTGGTGAGGATGTGGGGAAAAAGGTACCCTCATACATTGCTGGTGGGAATGCAAATTGGTGAAATCATTATGGAAAGCAGTTTTGAGATTCCTCAGAAAACTTGGAATGGAACCACCATTTGACCCAGCTATCCTACTTCTTAATTTATATTTAAGAACTTAAAATCAGAATACTACAGTGACACAGCCACAGCAATGTTTATAGCAGCTCAACTCACAATAGCTAAACTATGGAACTAGACTAGGTGCATTTCAACAGATGAATAGATAAAGAAAATGTGGTATGTATACACAATGGAATACTACTCTCAACCATGAAACAAAAATGGAAGAGCAAGTCAATGTTCGGTAAACCTTGAATGAAAGTGGTCATGGATAGTTTACTGATGTGATAAAAATATTGTACTTATCAATTAGTGTGTTTGTTACATGAGTATATATATTGTTCAAAGTTTTACACTTAAAATCTTAAGATAGGTGTTCACTGTATGTAAATGTACCTAAATATTTTTCACTGAGCTAATATCAGTTTTTCTATGAAATTAGGCAATAATTGGTACTAGATAACCTATTAGGAGCTACACTGTGTTTCTAGATCATTCTAATGGCAATTGTAATATTCAGGGTAACTATAATGCATTAACAATGCTTTCCATTTTATCAGTGCAGCACCGTTTGACCCTTCAACTCTTTCTCGTAGAGCCTAATTTTTAGACTTTCCATCAATCTCTTTCATAAGTTGTCCTTTGTTGATGGATATTAATATCCAAGAGCTGATCACAGAATTTCAAAAATGGAAAAAGTATTGTGGAGAATCACAGATTATTGTCTCTATTATGTGCAACAAAATTTTGAACTTATATAAATGGTGATTAATTTTGTCACACATTTCTTAAATTAAATAAATAAAAATTCAAAATCCTTTGTTCATATATGGTTCTATTAATTTTAATTTTTATTCTTTAAATGAAAGACTACTTTGACATATTAGCTATGAAAGATTTTTCATGCAAGAATTTGTGGACAATGTAAGTTGTATTACTTGCTCAAACTCTGTCCTCCTATATAATATGTGCATATCTTTGTCTCTGAGGTCATCAAAGTTATGCATTGGACATCCACATAACTTTAACAAGTAACAACATTTTCAAACTCCCACCACATAATAATAATTGTTTTTGCTAGTGCAAATTTGAGGTATTTACTTGCAGGATATGATGATCAAATTTATGCCAGTATACTTGGAGACAGATTCTGACCAGGATGTCAACATTAGTTAAATGAAAGAATAACTATAATCACTAAGCAAAGGAGTGGATCATTTCAGGTTTTATTTTTCATAGATGTATAATGTGAAAAATATGAAACCCATATCCACTGGAAGACTGGAATAATAAGCACCTTCATTGTGCAATTCAAATTTCTCCTCAATTTCTCAAGGGAAATTATTGGCATTTTCATCAAAAATTCCTTCAAATAACCATGAAGCCTAAAAAAGCAATATATTAAAAATTCTGAAGAAAACCTTTTCCAGGAATTAAAACATATGCATCAAACTGACATGTTTCCTATTTATCTTTCTTCAACTCCTATGACAGTTTGCTAATAAATGTTTTTCTCCACATCTTATATGAATCTAGTACCATTTTGTTCACAGTAGTGTTGAATTTTCACTTTTATATCTGTAACTATTCTTGTTTTCACTTTGTCTGAAGAAGCATTGTTTATTTCAGTGATTTTTAGTCAGTGTTCTCCATAGCTCTACCTACACAAATACTTTATTAAAACAATTGAAATATTTAGGTACACATATTTGAGAATGTAAATTAAATTGTTACTAAAATAAGAATTGTTCAACCACAATGATTCCTCATGACACTATTTAAGAGTATAATATTAACTAAATACCATACATACAGAATTTGTTTTTAAATCTGAAGAAATTATATGTGTATTTGCATATATCTATATCTTTATATATCTATCTAGCTATCTACATATATATAATTTAAAACAATACTGAAAGATCATAACAATTACAATTCAAAGTGTTTGGTGTTTTTGTACCTGACTATAAACAATTGTCTAAGCTAGAAAAGCAAAGAATATCCTGAGTGAAATAATTTATTTTGGCTATATAAATTCTTTTTGAAACCCATTCAAAACATTAAAAAATTACAACTTTGAAAAATAATGTAGCAAAATATGGTTTCTATGATATAGCTCTTCGTTGACTTTCTAGATTCTGATGCTAACTAGGAAATAAGGAAATTTTTTTTTTTTTGGGCTCATTCTTTAAACAAATATTTATTTATTTATTTATTTTTTTTTTTTGATTCTTTTTTTTTTTTTTTTTTATTCTTTTATTTACTTATTGATTCATTGAACACAAATGGAGAACAGCTATTGTTTCACTGTTTGTACACAAGGTAGAGTCACACCATCTGTGCATTCATGCATGTACACAGGGCAATGGTATCTGTCACACATTCTGTTATTAATTTTATCCCCCACCCACCCCCACCCCTCCCTTCCCTCTATGCTAGCTATCTTTCCTCCATTCTTGCCATCTTTCCCCCCCACATTAAAGAAATCTATAGACAAAAGAAAGGAAGGGAAAAGAGGAAAGTAAAGAAAGAAAGGAAAGCTTGATCTCTATACACATGGGATTTTTACTAGTGTTTGCATATGCAGATCTAAATAGCAAAGCACTACCCAGGCTGCTCTGGAATCGTGCTAATTATATTCCCTGATAAATTTAAATGTATCTTATAATTTTATATTAATACTCATTGGAAGCCAATTGTGCTTCCTCTTTAAATTATTAAGCCAGATGATTCAAACAAGTATTTTCTGAGTTCCAGACTACCATATATTCAGTACTTCAAGCTATTTTTGAATCTAACTTAGGATATACTTTCATTCTTCACTCTTATTGGATAGCCAACTATACATGATCTCTCACTTTACTTAACAAGCTCCTGTTCATTTACATATCAATCCTCTTTAATGCCTTAGGAGACCATTCCCTAAGAGCAACTGTTCAACTTAAAATACTTTCATAATTCTTCCTTTGTTCTCAGTGTCCTCACTAGGATAAAACTCATCAAAATACATGATAACTTTCTGAATAATCACTGTCTGCAATGATGAATTCTAAAATTACTGGGGAAGAGATTCTACATTTATTTCTGAGCCTCTATGATTTCTCTATGATATTATGAAAATAAAAGTATCTAGTAAGGAGTTTTAAAATTAACAATGAAATGATGGAGTGAATTAAGAATTGAATAGATAAAATTTTGAAAGAAAAATTAATGGTTGATAGGGAATTCTAATTAAGGTAACTGTAAGCTATTTAAATTTGATCATATATCTGTTGAAGACTTATCAACTTAATTTAAGAAAATGACAAAGGTTAACATTATTAGGTCTGGTATTTAGAGTAGGTATTATCATCAGGGGCTTTGTCAATTCAATATGGGAAAATTAGATTCTTAAAGGTTAAATGAAATGATTGACAGTCCTATGGGGCTAGATTGACAAGGAACTGGAATTCAGAACCAAACAAGGGACTCTGAGGCCCTCCACCCTGGAAGTAATGGAACATCATAGGTATTTCAAGGAGTTACAGGTCAACTTCATTTCATATGAATCTCCAAAATTAAAATAGGTTGAGTCTAGGAGAAAGAGGTTGATTTGCTTTAACATACATTCATGTGGGTCTATTCCCGATAAACAGTCTCTCATGCCTCAGTCACTTATATAAAAATTTTACTGTACTAGATCCATCACACATTTAAAAAGCAAGAAAAAGAAAAGAGCACCTGAGCAGTGACAACAGAAATTGCATGAAATACAAACAGGCTTAGCAGGTCTCTCCAGATTTCAGAGTGAGCAAAACAGTATTTTTTAGACAATTGTTTAAAATATTAAAAAGGGAAAAAATTAAAATATTATTTGGATGTATAAGCATCAAATGGACATGCTTGAATAAAATGATGATATAAAGTGAAAGGAGAAATAGAAATGCTTTTAATGACAGTTGAAATGAAAATTATTAAAGTAGAAGGTTGGATATAGTAAAATCATCAAAATACATTACAGAAAAATAACATGATGAAAAAAAAATTACAGATTCAAAGAGAAATCAGGGAGGTGGAGATCAGATGGAATTCAAGCCTTAAAGAAGTGTAAAAGAAAAAGAAGCAATTGTTAAGGATACAATGGCTGAAACTATTTCAAGAGTGTTAAGATGTTTTCTTCAGAGGAGCAACAAGTAACTGGTACCTTTTTTATGGTAACAGTAGAAATCAGATGACATAATAATAATTTAAAGAAGATAAAAGAAAAGAAAACAGAGGACAATGTTTAAAGAATATGACTGCAAGTTGATAATTGAATGCACAATAAAATATTCTTCAGGATCAAAGTAAAAAAGAAAAAAAAAACACAAAAAACTTTCTCAATAAACTGTACTCAAAATAATTAATTTGAAAGTAGACCTGAACAACAACAACAAAAAAAGTCAATAAAAGGGAGTGCTTCAGGTGTTGGGGATAATCTTTTATGGAAGCAGAGAAATAAAGGGAAAAATGACAAACAATAAAAAAAATTAGCTTAATAGTAAATCTGGGCAGACACCTAAAGGCCTCTGTAGCTGGTACATCAGCCCTGAGTGCTCCTGTGGAATTTCCACGTGGAGGCGCCTGGCACAGCCCAGAACAGTGGGAGACGTCAGCATATGGTAAGCAGGCACAGCAGTTACTTGAGTTCCCCACTCGGGGAGGCTCAGCTCAGAGGTTTGGGTTCCGCCAAGCCAAGTCCGGCAAGATTTCCAGGTCCGGGAGGCAGGCACAGAGACAGACATTAGGCTCAGCCTAGCACAGAGGCCTGAGACCTCTGCACCTGGTACTTGGGCCCTAAGTGCTTCCGTGGGATTTCCACATGTGAGCAGCTGTCAGGAGGACCAGTCCAGAGGCCCAGACATACCCCAGACTGCCTCAGCCCATGATCTAGTGTTACTGAAGACTAGGAGGTAAGGTACTGGAAACCTGCAGGGACACCACAAGTTTTTAGGGGGGAAGCTGCAATATCTCAGATTCTCATGAATAGAGGGGAAGATACAGGAGCAACATGAGAAAACAGGGGAAGAAAGTGTCTTAAACAAACCTAGATGCTGCATCAACAGAATCCAGTGATAGCAGGGCAGAAGAAATATCAGAAAGGGAGTTCAGAGTGTACATAATTAAAATGATCAGAGAAGCAAACAATGTGATGAGAGAGCAAATGCAGGCAATGAATGATGGCACCAATCAACAGGTAAAAGAACAGTTACAGGAAGCTAAGGATCATTTCAATAAAGAGATAGAGATTCTGAAAAAACAAACAAACAAACAAACAAACAAACAAACAGAACTCCTGGAAATGAAGGAAACAATAAACCAAATTAAAAACTCAATAGACAGCATAAGCAACAGGCTAAATCACCTGGAAGACAGAACCTCAGACATTGAAGACAAAATATTTAATCTTGAAAACAAAGTTGACCAAACACAGAAGATGGTTAAGAAGTCACGAACAAAGCCTACAAGAATTATGGGATATCATAAAAAGACCAAATTCGAGAGTTATTGAGATTGAGGAAGGCACAGAGATACAACCAAAGGAATGAATAATCTACTCAATGAAACAATATCAGAAAATTTCCCACATCAGAAGAACAAAATGGAAAATCAAATACAAGAGGCTTACAGGACACTGAACATACAAAACTACAATAGATCAACACCAAGACATTATAAAGAAAGTACCTAACATACAAAATAAAAATAGAATTTTAAAGGCTGCAAGAGAAAAAAATCAGATCACATTCAGGGGGAAACCAATACGGTTATCAGCAGATTTCTCAACACAGACCCTAAAAGCAAGAAGGGCTTGGAACAACGTATGTCAAGCCGTGAAAGAAAATGGATGCCAACCAAGAATCTTATACCCAGCAAAACTTACCTTCAGATTTGAAGATGAAATAAAATCCTTCAATGATAAACAAAAGCTAAAAGAATTTACAAATAGAAAGCCAACACTACAGAACATTTTAAACAAAATATTCTATGAGGAAGAAATGAAAAACAACAACATAAGTCAGCATAGGGAGGAACTACCGTAAAAAAATAGCCAAATAAAGGAGAAACTAAGTCAAGTTAAAAAGCAAAAATAAACCAAAATGACTGGGAATACAAATCATATTTCAATAATAACCCTGAACGTAAATGGCCTGAACTCATCAATCAAAAGACATAGACTGGCAGAATGGATTAAAAAGAAAGACCCAACAATATGCTGTCTCCTAAGAGAATCATCTCATAGAAAAAGATACCCAAAGACTAAAGGTGAAAGGATGGGAAAAAACATACCAGACACATGGACTCAGTAAAAAAGCAGGGGTTTCCATCCTCACATCAGATAAAGCAGACTTCAAGCCAAAATTAGTTAGAAGATATAAAGAAGGGCATTTCATACTACTTAAGGGAAGCATAAATCACCAAGACATAATAATCATTAATATTTATGCCCCAAACAATGGCACATCCATGTATGTCAATCAAATCCTTCTTAATTCCAGGAACCAAATAGACAAAAACACAGTAATACTGGGTGATGTTTACAAACCTTGCTCACCATTTCCAAGCAGAAATTGAACAAAGAAACCATAGAACTCAAAATAAAACAATTGCTGACTTAGACTTAACAGACATATATAGAATATTCCATCCATCAATAATTGAATACACTTTCTTCTCAGCAGCTCATGGATCCTTCCCTAAAATAGATAATGTTATGCCACAAAGCTACTCTTAGCAAATACAAAAAGATGGAGATACTACCTTGTATTCTATCAGACCTTAACAGAATTAAATTAGAAATCAATGATAAAATAAAAAATAGCAACTACTCCAACACCTGGAGATTAAATAATATGCTATTGAATGATGTGTGGATAACAGAAGTCATTAGGGGGGAAATAAAAAAATTCTTAGAGGTCAGTAAGAACAAAGATAAAACATAAAATCTCTGAGATACTATGAAAGCAGTGCTAAGAAGAAAATTTATTGCATGGAGCGCATTCAATAAAAGAATGAAAAGTGAACAAATAAATGACCTCACATTACAACTCAAAGCCCTAGAAAAAGAACAACAGTTCATCACCAAAGTAGTAGAAGACATGAAATAATTAAAATTAGAGTGGAAATTAATGAAATTGAAACAAAAGAGACAATTCATAAAATTGACAAAACAAAAAGTTGGTTCTTTGAAAAAATAAACAAAATTGATAAACCCATAGCCACACTAACAAGGAGAAGGAGAGAGAAAACTCAAATTACTAAAATTCATGATGAAAATGGAAATATCACAACAGACACTATTGAAATACAAAACATAATTAGAAGCTATTTTGAAAATTTATTCTCCAACCAAATAGAAATCTTGAAGATATCGTTTCCTAGAGGCATATGAGCCACCTAAACTGAATCTAGAGGACATACATAATTTACATAGATCAATTTCAAGCAATGAAATAGAAGAAGTCATCAAAAGCCTACCAACAAAGAAAAGCCCAGGACCAGATGGATTAACGACTGAGTTCTACAAGACCTTCAAAGAAGAGCTCATTCCAATACTCCTCAAAGTATTCCATGAAATAGAGGAGGAAATAACCCTTCCAAACTCATTCTATGAAGCCAATATCACCCTGATACCAAAACCAGACAAAGACACATCATGAAAAGAAAATTTCAGACCAATATCCCTAATGAACATAGATGCAAAAATTCTTAACAAAATTTTAATGAATTGCATACAAAAGCATATTCAAAGATAGGGCACAATGATCAAGTGGGTTTTATCTCAGGGATGCAAGGTTGGTTCAACATCCAGAAATCAATAAATGTAATTCACCACATCAACAGACTTAAAGTTAAGAACCACATGATTATTTCAATAGATGCAGACAAAGCATTTGATAAAATACAGCACCCCTTTATGCTCAAAACACTGAAAAAATAGGGATAATAGGAACATTCCTTAACATTGTAAAGGCTATCTATGCTAAGCCTACAGCCAACATCATTCTAAATGGAGAAAAACTGAAAGCATGCCCCCTGAAAACTGGAATAAGGCAGGGATGCCTCTTTTACCACTTCTATTCAACATCATCCTTGAAACTCTAGCCAGAGCAATTAGAAAGACCAAAGAAATTAAAGGGATACTAATAGGAAAAGAAGAGCTCAAACTCTCCCTTTTTGCTGATGACATGATTCTATATTTAGAAGAGCCGAAAAATTTCACCAGAAAACTTCTGGAACTCATAAATGAATTCAGTAAAGTAGCAGGATATAAAATTAATGCTCATAAATCTAATGCATTTTTTATTCATAAGTGATGAATCCTCTGAAAGAGAAATTAGGAAAACTACCCCATTCACAATAGCCTCAAAAAAAATATAAAATATTTGGGAATCAATCTAATAAAAGAGGTGAAGGACCACTACAATGAGAACTACAGAACATTAAAGGAAGAAATAAAGAAAATCTTTGAAGATGGAAAGATCTCCCATGTTTTTGGACAGGCAGAACTAATATTGTCAAAATGGCCATACTACCAAAAGTGCTATACAAATTCAATGCAATTCCAATTAAAATTCCAATGATGAAAAAGAACAAGCAATCATGAATTTCATTTGGAGGAATAAGAGACCCAGAATAGCTAAAGCAATTCTTAGCAAGAAAAGTGAAGCAGGGGGTATCACAGTACCAGAACTTTAACTATATTACAGAGCAATAGTATCAAAAACAACATGGTATTGGCACCAAAAGAGTCAGGTAGATCAATGGTACGGAATAGAGGACACAGAGACAAACCCACAAAAAAACAGTTTTCTTATACTAGACAAAGATGCCAAAAATATACAGTGGAGAAAAGATAACCTCTTCAACAAATGGTGCTGGGAAAAATAGAAATCCAAATGCAGCAAAATGAAACTAGACCCCTATCTCTCACCCTGCACAAAACTCAACTCAAAATGGATCAAGGACCTAGGAATTAGACCAAATGTCAATCAAATCAGACTCACAGGAAGAACAATGAATTATCAGAAATAGAAAGCTGCACTTACATATATTTTAATGATTTAAGTGCTTACATTTAAAGTAAGATTGCAGGAAATATAAATATATTAAATACTATCCAAGTTCAAGAATTCAGAAAAAAAGATATTATGAAACCAATAAGTATATAAAATTAGTGAATAAATTAATAAAAAGCAAATTAAATAGTACATAAAACTAATTTAAAAAAACTAAAAATTTATTTTTAAATGATTAACATTTCACAGGTTCTTGGGGATAGAGATAAATAATAAAAATATAATAAAGAAGTAATATACATGAAGATGAGGATGTTACTAAAATTCTTATATAAATTAAGCATATCAAAAGAGGATATTAGTAAAAACTTTTTTCTAGGAAATTGGAAAGCTTAAATAAATGATCAAATCTTTAAAATTTCCATCATATATATGAAATGACAGGAGAAGAAATTGAAAATCTGAATATTATAAAACAACTGAATGAAGTTGAGGCTACAATTCCATCCTACAATCAAACTCTATGCCTAGATGGCTTTTATTTATAATTATCAAATATTCCAGGAAGCTACACCAATTATAAACAAACTGTGGTAAAGAATAGCAAGAGATGTCTGCCTGTTTATTTAAATAGGCGAGCATGGCTTTGATATTACACTTGATAAGGGCATTACCAGGATGACAATCAATGTTAAGTAGTAATACCACTAAGTGAAACACTCTGAACACTATAGGGAGAATTCAGATACTAAATCAATGGAGGAGTGCTTCAGGTGATGGGTGTAGTCTCATATGGAAGTGCAGGAATAAAGGGAAAATGAAGAACAATAAAAAATATTGATTGGTGTGCAATTAGTAAAGACAAATTTCCACAACTATGTTGGAAGTGATTTCATCATCCCCCCAAACCCCTGTTTAAGAAACTTATTCTAACATATTTATCAAAATAAAAAGGCTATACAAAACCATCATGAATAAAGACACTAAAATATCGATACAGTAATCAAGACAGTGAGATAGTGGCTCAATGATAGACAACAGAAAAATCAATTCAAAGTAAGTATCCATAAACACACCTTCATGTATATTTAGTCTCACATTGCAGTAGAGTAACAGACAGGAGAATAGTCTTTTCAATTAATTTCGGTAATTCAAACAATAACTATACATAATGATAAAACTTTATTTCCCCCACATACTAAAAAATAAGTACAAATGTAGATCATAATGTCAAGTTTAAAAAGTAAAAATTATACAAGGAAACATAAAAGAATACCTTCATGACTTTGGGTTAGAAACTCAAACATTACACAAATATGTAAAAAATGATAGATGACTTTTCTCTATTAAAATTAAGAACTTCTGTGCCAGTAAGAGAGACCACCTAAGCCACAAAATGACAAAAGATAGTTGAAATCTAAATGAACAGTAAGACTTGTAGTAAAAAAAGAATATCTCCAAAAATGCAAAAATTAAAAGAATAGCAACAAAATCGATATTTTGGCACAAGGATGAAACAGACAGTTCAGTAAAGACAATTTCTAAGGAATCAATAAAGTAATAAAATATAGGTTCGAAGTCATAAATTATTGGATAAATACAAATTAAAGCCACAGTCCTTATAGCTACATAACTGCCAAAATATATAATATAATAAAGAGTGTCATAAGTAGGGAATCATGGGGATGCAAAGCAATGGGAGCACTCATACAAATTTGATGGAAAGGTGAATTAATAACGCTAACACATCTCTACTAAGTTGAATATTAGCATATTCTAACACCTACCTATGTTACTCCTTGCTATGCACCTAACAGAACATTTGTGCACATGTGCACTACAATATAACTGCAGAGATGTTCAGAGTATCATTGTTTACAATAGGCCCAAATTAGAAGTAAATGAAATGCCCATCAAGTGCAAAATGGAGGAGTAAAAGGTGCTATAGTAATACAACAGTACACATGATAGCAAGGAAAAGGAACAAACTATGGCTTCATAAAGCAATGACAACCCTCAAAAATAATATATTGAGCAAAGTAGCAAGAAGCAAGTCAAAGAAAATATGTGTATTCATTCATGGAAGTTTAAAACAATCATTCATAAAAGTTTAAATTTTAGCATTAGTTTGAATAGTTAATTCCTAGTAGTTCACATTTATTAGGTAGTTAATACCTCTAGGATACAAAGGAAAGTGGCAAATTGTCAATCAATAGGGAAATTTTCTGGAGTCCTGACAAGGACTCTTAGTACAAGATAGGTGTATATAGGGAGATTTGTTTGGTGATAATTCTCCAAGTTTAATACTTGTTATTCATGAGTTTTCCTTCATAATTTCTACTTCAGTAAAAATCCATTTTAAATTCATGTTTTAATCCTTAGAATAACAGATAAAAATACCAGTATAAAAGTTTATGCCTTCAAATTTATAGAGGGGAAAATGAAATGAGACATTTTTCAATCAAAAGGATGTCTAGAAAGGACAAAAAAACTGGACAAACTGAGATAGGAGAAATAAAAATTACTTAATAATATGGTGGAATTAGATTTAAAACAACACACACAAAAAAATACCAGATTAGGTAAAGAAATTAAACACTTATTGTTTAGAAGTGCTGTTTAGAAGAAACACATAGAGCATAAAAAACTATAGACTGATGAAAAGCAGTCAAATTTTGTCATGAAAACAAAAGAGTTAGGCAAAATTCAATTAAATTAATATTATTTAAAGAAATCTTGAGGTGAAATGTGTTGAGATAAAATAGACATTGCAATTTATGAAAAGAAGTATGTTACATACATATTTCACTTTTTTGTAAAGGAAGATAGAATAATTACAAATTTTTGTGTATCCAATAAAAATGTCTTATTTTCAATATCCAAGATATAAGTTTCTCTAGCATTTGGTCTTATAGTATACATTAGTCCAAAGTTTCCTCTAGGGACATCTAATTACTTTGACTTTTCTCAAAATTTACAATGTCTGGAATATTATAAGGCACTTAATAATGAGCGAACATAAGAATAAATATTTTGATGCTTACTTAGCACATCAATTTAATCTGTGAAAATTATCTTTTAAAATAAAGTGGTATAGCCTTAGAGCTTAAGGTATGCCTGGTTAAATTCAGTTTACATTAGAGATGATCAACTTGATTAAGGCCTGGGAAAACATGAATAATTTAAATATCTCTACTATATGATCCAATTATAGCACTCCTTGGTATGCATCCAAAAGAAGGAAAGTCAGCATGCTTTACAGGTGGATGCATACCCTGGTTATTGCAGTACAGTTCACAATAGCCAAGTTATGGAATCAGCCTTAATGTCCGTCAATAGATGAAGGGATGAGAAATATAGGGCATACATACACAATGGGGCTTTATTCAGTCATAAAGAAAAATAAAATTATATAATTTACAGGAAAAAGAATAGAACTAATGATCATAATTTTGGGCAAAATAAGTTAGATTTAGGGAGAAAAGAATACGTTTTCTCTCCATGTGGAAACACTAGGCAGACAACACTGGAAGTAAAAATGATACCATGAATGTAGAAGGGAGACCATTAGAAAAAGAGGAACAGGAGAAGAGAGTAGGGAAGTGAGACTGAGGTATTTGGGATTGAAATGTATAAGGTTAAATTTTTGTGTATACATAAATATACCACAATTAAACCCACCACTTTGTATAATTAATATGCACCAATAAAAAATTTAAGTATCTTCTAATTTTTCAACTGATTGCTCTGAATATTAAATGCAATTTATTTTATTTTGAGATAAAAGTCACATTTAGCAATATTGACAGAATTTTCGCTTAGTGTCAAAACAACAATTTTGATCCAGAGCATGGATCTGTGAGTATTTCCAGGCTACATATACTAGGTTGCTCAGGCAAAATGATAAATAAACCTACAGAAATAAACCAAGCTAATTTTGTTGTATTTATTGAGTATTTGCTCCATGTACAATCATTGTGGAGTCTTGAAGGATAAATGATGTGTGAGTCTGTCCTCTCAATATACTCATCATTTAATTCTGTCTCGCTATTATGCATTTTAGAACTGACAGGTCAAATTTACTTAGTGAATTGATTATTAGCCTGCAATAAAACAGATAAATTTGGCATAATAAATTATTCTATGTATTCATTTTTCCTTTTTTCTAGCTATTTTGCATACTTGGGTATAGACAAAATAAAAAGTGATATACTTTGTGACGAATAATTTAATTTTAGAAATTTCCTTCTGAAAAAATTTGTGTGCATAATAAGCGATAGGTACTATAATGGAGATACGTCAATTAACAAGTCATGGAGCTACCATTTTTGTCATGGTGGATGGACTACACTAAACATTCAATATAACCAGGAAATAAAATAATTTTGTACTGATTATACTGAAGAATTAGCCCATGTGTTTCCCCTACATCATGTCCCTCATATGGTTCTAACCCAGTTAATGAGGAATGTGACTCAGAATGACCAGGTTTGGCTATTTATAGAAAAAGTGTAAGAGAAAGTAGAGATTTGATTCTTATTTCAGTTTCAAAATGATGCTTTTAATATATGGGATAGAGATCAGAATTTAAGAAAAAAATCTTTCTTAGTTTCCAACAGGAAAATGTTCAAATACCAAATTTTCAAAGTCTCAGGGACTAAAATTTATCTAATAAACCTTTAACTATGAAAAGTATAAGATAATGTCAAAATATGCTGAAGAAGAGCACGTGAGTTCAGAGCAACTTAAGGAGTTTGGGAGATAGACCACTTTCCTAATACTTAGGGTGGGGTAAAAGAGCATGAGAAATTTTCCATGTGCTACCTTACAAGGGCATCCCCTTTCCACCAGGAACTCTAGGCTATTTATGACTTCTTCTTGCAAATCTCCAGAAATTGAGATAATACCCAGGGAAGAAAGAAAATAGGAAACATGCTCACTGACTCAGAAAGCCCAAAAAATGCCTTGGTTTGCCCTTGACTGTATTAAAAGTTTCTGTCCTAAGCACAATGATACTTGAAATAGAAATTAAGTAGCAATTACTGGACAAAGTTACCTCTCAGGAACAGCTAAATTTATAGTCTGTGAAACTTATACTTACTTAGTTACCATTTAATAGTTAAATAAATATAATCATCACTTTCCAAGAAACAGACTGGATAATGGGGAGTCTTTTTTGTTAGGCTTTCAGGCAGTGTATGTGCATTAGGGCTCAGGTGTAAGCAAGAGCAGTTGACTTCAACTGAATAAATAGAAAAAATGTTATTGGTTAACTAAGAATTCTTGGAAAGTGTTGAAGCACTAGGTTGAGACTAAGTATCCAGAAACAAAACCAAACATAACAACAAAGGATGGCAAAAGAGGTCTGAAGAGGAAATTGAGAATGAGAATTTACTTAGAATGCCAAGTACTTCTAAGCCAAGAACTAAACTTGCCTACTTAAACTTAAGCATCCAGGAATTTCTGTGCCACAAACAATAGTTGAGAAACCTGCTGCCTAAGAAATTGGGCACCTCAGTGACAATCTGGACACATTGAGTCACACAAAAGAAACAAAGCCCAAAGAAATAATAAGATTCTGAGCAGCAGCTTTTGCATTCTCATTTTGCTTCTTTATAAACTGAAGAATATTAATAAGCATGGAGACACCAGCTGCTCCAGCGAAGAAGTAAATGTAGCAAAAACTCTAACAGTGAAGAAGTTTCTCATTGGCATAGCAGCCTGGGTGCAAGTTGGCTTAGGAGGACAGGATAGCTACATGGTTTCAAGAAATCTTCTTTCTTGCACTGTGGCTTTAATATAGGGCTGCAGAAGGATGTCTTCCAGTTTAAAGAGTCACGAAATAAAGGAAACGATGACATCTTTCTTTCTTTCAAGGGGACTTCTCCTCATAGACCTTTGGTAATAATCTAATGGCTTTGACTTACACAGGGAGTGAGGACTTGGCAATGACCAGATATGCAGTGCCATGTGCTCGGGCATCTTCTGTTATTATGGAGGAAAGGGAGAGCAGAGAAGCAGGGGAAAAGCATTTCAATACGAAGTCTTAAATGGGTATGTTAAACTTGTGGAATTGTACCACACGCCTGTAATATCTGCAAGGGAGCTAGGGGGAAATGGGTTTTGGTTTCTTTATCAAGAAAGTGAGAATCACAAGCAGGAAATTCTCCAACCAGAAGTATGTTCCAAAGGTACTGAGGAGCCAGAAAAAGTGACAAATAAGTACTAGGGAGGGAATTCTGAGGAGATAACATTTGTGATGAGACTTAGAGAAACAAATGAAGAATATTTGAAGGCTTGTGTGAAGAATGTTATGGGGTATGAAAAATGGTGGAATGAGACAAACATCATTACCCTATGTACACATATGATTACATGAACGGTACGAATGTACATCATGCACAACCATAGAAATGAAAATTTGTACCCCATATGTGTACAATGAATAAAAATGAAGTCTGTAAAAATAAAAATAATAATAATAAAAAGAAAATGTTTTATCGGGAACAATTGACATAAGTCAGGGAAACAGCTTAATACAATTAATACCATTGTATCTATAGGGCTCAATGAACAACATGCAAAGTAACAGAAAATGAAGTTGGAGAGGTAGGCTGGAACCTTTGGGCTTGTGTAAAAAATACAAACTTATTTTAAAATAAATTGCAAACCAGCAAAGGATTTTATAGTGGCCAATATGATCAGATTTGTTCTTAAAATATTCACTGATTTGGGGGTCAAAAATTAATGATTTAAGGGCAGAGAGAAGGTGGAGAAATTAGGCAAAGAAGTATTGCAGTGATCTTGGTGAGATGTGATGGTAGCTTGGATTAGGAAGTGGGTGAACACTTAAATATACAAAAATGTCTCAACATAGAATGTAGAGGATATGAGCATATTCTGATGAAGAAAACTTGGTATTTATTATCATAAATTGTTATATCTTTAGGATTGAAAGAGATTATCTAAAGAAAATAGAGTGAAGAACAAAGAGAAGACCTTAAAACAAGTATTTGGATATGCAACAGTAGTTTAGATAGAGAAGGTAGTATCACTAAGAGAAAGAGACTCACTGTAGGTCAATAGTATGTAGGAAAAAAAAATCAAAAGTGTCTGATATGTTAGCAGTAAGCAGACACTCCTAACCTAATAATGTACTTACATAGGTGTATCAATCAGCTTTTTATCACTGTGATAAAATACCTGAGATATAACTTAAAGAAGGGAAGATTTATTGTGGCTCATGGTTTCTGAGATTTGTCCATGGTTGCTTGGCTCCTTCACTTTGGGGGCTCCTGACAGGCAAAATACCATAGCAGAGAATGCATCATGGTAGAGAGAAGTATTCATGGCAGCCAGAAACCAAAAAAGAAAAGAAGAAAAATATGGGAGTGATCCAGGGTGCCCACATCCATTTCAAGGGCATGTGCCACAGTAACCTGACTTTCTTACACCAGAATCCACTTTCTAAAGCTTCCACCACCTCCCCACATCACTGTAGAACTTCAACATATGGACTCTGGAGAACATTTAAGACCCAAACCATAATTCCAGGGAAAAATATTGATGTGGAAGAAGAATGATTTGCTATATTCATCTTAGGTATAATTTACATAGAGTGTTGCATCAAAGTAATGAAAATCATCACAAATGTGTAAGAGAAGGATGGGAATATGGCCCAGTGGTAGAACCTTTGTTTAGCATGTACAAAGCCATAGGTTCAATCCACAGTACCTCCTTTTCATGCACACAATGTAAAAGAGAAGATTGTAAACAAAAGTAGACATCCTATAAAAGTTAAACCTAATACACTTCTGGTAGTTTCAAATTATAGACCACAAGAAAATTATTTCACTGGGCTTAAAAATATGTATTATTCTATCTATTTGTGAAAAATCTCCCACTGCAATTTTGGTAATAAATATCCTGAATCCAAAAATTTGAAAATTTTTAAATAAATAATCACTGATATCCACGAAGTTGCACTTAGAGGATTTTTGATATATAACAAATTATGTTTCTTGATCAAGCCATGTGTTAGATATCCATCGCTGTGCAAAAAATCATCCCTGAATCATTGCAGGTGTAGAGAACAAACATGCATTGCCACTGTTTCTTAGCATCAGGAATAGGTTATGGTGTAGCTGATCTCCAGCTCAGTGTCTCACACAGGCCTGCACACAAGATATTAGCTAAGGCAGTAGTAATCTAAGGGCTTAACTGGAGGTGGCTTACAGAAATATGCCTGACTGAGACACCTTTTCCCAAACTGTGTGAGTCTGCATATTGGACAGCACACAACCTATCAAAGGGGCTCCCTCATAGTTTGCAAGGGAGATAGTCAAAAAAAAGGAAGAAAGGATTGTTGCTATCTAATCTTATATTCTTTGTAATCTAATCTTGGAACTATCATTTTATCCCTTTTACTGTATTATGCTTGCTATAAGGGAGACCACCCAAGGGCCTGAACATCAGATGGCAGGAGTTTTGGGAGCCATGGGTAGAAGCTTCCTACCATAGGGCAGTACTTCACTTGATTAGATATTTTGTTACTGTTTGTGTTGTGGTCATTGTTGTTAAGTGATTCCTTGTTACGATCCCTTATTTCAAATGGATTTATCCAACGACCATTTTATATAATTATATTCCAGAAAAAAATGATTTTTCTATCCTACCATTTCAAGTATAATTTGCCTTATTTCATAATATTGCAAATGGGTTAGGGTTTAATATACAAATAGATCATGCTTAAATATTTGGTATTTTAAAAATTAACTCAATTCTAAATTAAACGTCAAAGATCTTAAAATTTAAAATATAAATGTCTGGTACAATCTAGAGATAAAATAAGATGGGTGAATAATAATCTGCATGTAATTTTCAGATGGACATATTGTATAAACTTTACTTGGAGATGTGATACTTTAACAGACCTCAACTATTTATGAGAAAAGGTAATCAATGGAAGCATTCAGGGGAATCCTGAGGTCTGCTTATCAGGAACAAATCAGTTGCTACTGAATCTAATTCATTTTACATTCTCATATATGTTTTGAAACACATGTGCTTGAGTGAGTAAACATTCAGCTACTTTTCTGAGTAGCAATAACTTCAAAAAACATATTTCTTCATTATATGTTCTTTTGTTTTTGCTGCATGGATTGAAAATCAAGTTCAACTTAGCTCTTCACTCATTGTTTAAGAACTCACTACCTTTTTTATATGTGTCTTCATAAGTCATTGAGTTATTTTATCTTCTCATTCTGAATATGGGCAAGGCACCCTGTCTTATACTAGGTAATTGTGTCCTAAACTGTGATCAGTGTTTGAGATGTTGATAGTATTTCCTGAGAAGAATAGATAAATGAAATTCTGACTTCTGGGATATGTTGCTGGCCACAATCTTCAGATATGCATTCAATAGTCATTAAAATCCATCTGCGCACTATCCCATAGCAATGCTTAACTTGCACTCAGTGTACTGCAAAAGAAAAGAAAATATAAATAAATGCTTGTACAATTAATCCCCTGGAATTTTAAACAAAAGATTATTTTTGATGTCTGTGGTTAAAACAAGACAAAGGGTTTCTACTATTTAAAACATATTTACTCCACAAAGACATAATATAAATTGTCTAAAGGAAAATGTTCCTCATGGGTGGAGCTAAGATGTGCATCAAGTTAGAAAAAAACATCGTTGACATGTAATCATTTTTATATCATTAATTTCCTTTAATTATTTAACTCAATTATTATTATTATTATGAGCAGACTTTATATTTTGTGTTTTTATTTTACTTTGTTGTCTGTGACAGAAATTTTCTAAATTAACTAATATTCTAAATATGGAAAATGATAGTAATTAGATTAATGTCATATTAAAAAATTTTCAACAGGAGAAACAATTGGCTGATAGCTATAGATAAAAGCAAAAAAATTCAATTTGAACTTTTTTTTTTCTTAGATACTATCACTCAAATTATATTATTTCCTACTGGAATAACAGTGTGAGATTTCTATGTTTGGTTTAAGGGAAACGGAACAAAAAAACAAAACAAAACAAAACCCTGTGCGAAGTCAGTATCTGATGTTTATGTCAAAGAATTCAACATCAAATTTATTTTCTTCAAGTGCAATTTTCTTTCCAGGGAAACGAACATATCTCATTGATAATAGTAATTTGTAGAGTTTAGTAACTCAGTTTCTTCTCAAACTTCTTATTAGCAGTAATTTCATAATTGTTTTCTGAATTGTAGGCCAAAAAGTGTATGTGAGTGATTAAGAACAGAGAGAATGTGAAAGAGAGTTCAGTATCTGTCTGTTTTTCATAAAATAAGCAAAGAAGAGATAAAATGTGTGGGTTAATTCAGAAGGGCTGGTTTATATCTCACAAACATGCAGAATAATTTGCAAAAGAAAGCAAATATTTACCAGTTCTTATGAATTGTCAAGTAATATAGCGTTTCTACATTCTTGTATTAATTCAACAAATCTTTACTAATTATCTTATGCATGAAGAAAATGGGAGAACCAGCAAAATTCAAGGAAGCCAATAATAAAGCTATCAAATAAATTAAGAACTAATTAGAATTAAGAATTCAAACTAAGGAAAAAAATAAGACTGGATAATTTACCATAGAACAGAATAAATGTGTCTGACTGAGAGGGACATTCTACATATTCTTGTGTGAAATGCCGCTGTTAGATGGAAATTAATTAAAGCCCCCCAAACATGAGATTCTTCTTAAAAATTCTAAGAGAAGAATATTTCAGACACTGGCAAAGTACTTACAAAAACCACACAAGAGGGAACATGTTGAGCAAGATTGAGAAACAGCACGAAGACGCAGGTGGCTGGAAAACAGAGAGGATCACAGTAACAGGAGATGAGCTTGGAGAATTCAGAGAATTGAGACCATATTGAAGACAAAAATTGAATTTCGTTCCTGTTTTATTAGAAATGCTTTGGCAAGTCTTAAGCAGAGGAGTGACTGATGTGATTTATGTTTCTAAATGTACATTCTGGCTGCTACATCAAGTGTGAAAGCCGGGAAACATCTTAAAAGACTACTGGAATTGTCTCAGAAAGCAGAGATGGTAATAAGAGACTGGCCCAGTGAACGTCAGATTGTCCTGGGAAAGACGGGACAAGGAAGACATGTGGCCCTAGAAGGGGTCAGGGGTTAGGGGCAGAAAGGATTCTGTTCAGATAGTCTATACTGAAGCTGTTTTGACTGCACACATAATAAAATTATGTAATTGACTATTTGTAGTGACTAAAATAATTGTTAATGGTTTATGTCATTTTAAATACAAATTAAGCAGGTATTTATGGCACAAATTTTATCAACTTTAAACCACAGTCTCACTACAAGCTATTCACAATACATGAACATTCACATGACTCCTTCCAAACATTTCTTCAACTAAATGTACAAAAATGACAAATCCATAATCTCCAATAGGACTGTAATCCCTTGCCCTACTGTCATATGAGGCTTTAGCCTATTATATCCTTGAAATAGAATTCTCATCAGTGCCAAAGACTGTCAGGTATGATTCAGCGTATCAATTCTACACAACTAAATAGAGGTCAGAGAAAGTATTTTTAAACTATAAAACAAATCTCTTTGCATTTGTATTTGTACTCTCCATGTTAATGTAAAAGATCTTTTGATTCACAATGTTCAGCTCAAATGATTGTATTTTGAGCTTCTAAATTCAGAGTTAAGATTAAACCCCAAAGGACTTATCCTTTGCTGAAAATTACATATTTAATATGATATTCAAAGAAAATTTACTTGGTTGTATTGATTTTGAAGGCTCTTGGCTGCACAAATCATGTTTTCTCTGAGAAACTAGTGTACAATTGAATAACGCGTAAGAACACTAAGATAGTTTCATTTTTTGAAATATGACAAACTATAACTGCTACACAAATACAATAATATGTCTATTGGAATTTTTTCTAGTCTTCTAGTCCTTCAGATATTTTAAAATTCATAATATCTAACAAATCTATGATATGTTGTTTTGATTTGCATACTTTACTAATATTCCTGCTTTTACTTTCTCTAAAAAAAATTAAAGCCATCAATTGAGTTAGCCAAAATAAAAGCAAAAACAAAACCATTTAATATCCCTAATTTTTTCAATGAGTGGTGGTGCTTGCCTCTAATCTCAGCAATTCAGGAGACTGAGGCAGAAGGATCACAACTTTGAGGCCAGCATGGGCAATTTAGTGAGAATCTCTCTCAAAATAAAAATTAAAAATAAAAGAGCAGGGGATGTAGGTCAATGGTAAAGCACCCTGGGTTCAGTTTCCAGTAGCACACATACACATATACACAAAAAAAACAAAATAACATAAATAGATAAATGTCTATTGGGACTGTTTGAGACAGTTTTCTGGACACCACTCCAATAAATTATGTTAGTTATAATGTTCTGGTGGCCTAAAGGGAATTTTACAAACAATGTAAGAAAAATTTCAAATTTATCAGAATATTTCAAAATGATTATTATGATAATAGTATTTTTTCATAATTTTACAAGATTCTTTGTCATTTTTGTGCCTGATATCTGTATTTCTTGATACCTATATTTCTTTTGCTTACCATTCATGATTAAGATTTACCTTACTTCACCCATCACTTTCCTAATGAAATCTTCCTCATCTCTGAAAGGAAAATTATTTTGTCCATAGTACTCCTCCAGTTACATATATGCTTTCTATTTTAAAATTTTAACATTTGGCTACAGCTGCTCAATCATGTCTTTGTCCCATTAAATTATGAGCTCCCTGAGGGCAAGGAATACAACTGATTTTTCCATCTGGTATATAGTCACAGAATTATCAAAACTCCTAGACTTACATACCTTAGTTATTGTGACCATAACTAAAGGGGTGGTAATTTTTATAATTTCATAAAACTCAGTAAATAATAGACAATGAACCTCAAAACAATTTTTATAAATGTGGTAGTGTATTTTTCATACATATCAGTAATAGTTTCAACTATACAGAAAATCTCTGCTACTTTTACCTTTCAAGATTCAAAAGAATAAAAAAGCAAAAATACTGAAAATGTTTTCTTGCTTCACCATTGTGATCACTGATTAAGCATTTAGGTATTTAAGGAACTCATGAAAAAAATGTATATTTAGTTAGTTATATATATACATATATATATTTAGTTTGTTAGTTATACATATATCTTTATTTAGTTAAATGTTTTCAGTTTTTTCTTTACTTTCTTGAGAACTACAAATCATACTGTTAACTCATTCAGATAAATAGGTAAACTATGACATGCTGTGGTTATACACGTATAATCTGTAAGACCTGAACAAGTTATTTAAAATACTTAGTTCTTTAACACATTGGTTTTCATTGTGAAGATAAAATAAATTATAATAATATTGATTGAATTTGACTAGAAATTATGGTTATGTCTTAAGGAATCACACTGCACGTATTGTTTAGTAGCTTGTGACACGTTATTTATTAAGCTCTATTTATTAGGGGTCAAGAAGAGACATTAACATTATTGTTATCATGATCATAATAACATCTGGGGCCACTGGGTCTTTTAAGGAGAGTGATCTTTTTTAAACCAATTGCCCTTCTTCTTGGTTCTATGCTTTTAAATTGTTCATTCCCTTTTATCTCTCTAATGACAGAATACTTTCTCATGATTAGTAATTACAATATAATTTTCAAAACTATTTTTATAAAAAGCATTATAATGTTAATGAATTACTTTGATAAATTTTAAATTGCTATTATAATTTTCAGAAAATATTAATGTTCTGCACTATAGAAGGATATCACTTTTTAAAAGAAAATATTATTTGATAAGAGAGTTTCATAAATAGTTTATTACAGATTTTGGACCCTTGTTAATGAAAACTGTTATTTTTCATTTATAATTAACATTTCATAGCAACACATCTTGTATCTTGACTTCATCAAAGTCATTTACAGCATCATTTATTTATTCCCATTAAATAAATAAACAAAACACCTATGATTATGTCCCATTATTAATATTAATTTTACATATAAAGAAATCGAAGCATAAGTGTGTAAAGCTTTTTCCAATCTTGCAAAGATAAGATATAGTAAAACTAAAATTTTAAACCAGACTGACTTCAGAGAAGACAGTCTTAATGAATAGGTTACAATGTTTCTGCCACAAACAGAACATTGCTTTTCAGTGGACATCATCAGAAATTTGAGGGAGTCATATTTTTAAAGAAGTATCACAGGATTAATGGCCTGTTAATAAATTATTCAAGTGTTTAGATAAGAAATATTTTCAATAATTACATAATGTATCCCAGGCATCATAGATTTATACATCCAAAGCAAGCAAATTTTTTCAACCACAAAGATGTCTCTGCTTCTCTCAAATCATTCAGATGCAACACGGAAACAATGTCTTTAACAGGAAAACACAATATTCTGAAAGCATCATCTGAAGAAAGTCCACCAAGTACAGCCAAATCAAATTGAGTAGGGAAGAGCCCTCTCACGCCTCAAGTTAACATGGCAGGGAATAAACTTATCAAAGTGGTTGGCAAGCCATAGGTCCCCACGGGTAATTCCCTAGAATTACTCTTAAAACAGTGAAGCTGTTTTTACTTATAGTTGTAATTTACTACCTAAAAAGACTACCAATTAAAATCAGCAAAGGTAAAAGTCACATAGGAACAGTCAATGAGAAAACATCATTCTCTCCATTGAGAGTATATGGACAGGCTTAATTCCCAACATAATGTGTAATGATAAATATGCAATAACCAATCAGGGAGCTAACTAGGTGTCCTGCTTTTTTTATTGGTTTTCTGGTCATATAAGGATTCGGTGTCTGTGTTACTAATGCTATTTCCTCAATTCTCAACCCTCAGCCTCTCTAGAGGTAAAACTGATACAGCACGACACATGGGCCCCACTATAAATCACATTAATATCATAAACTAACTGGGATGTTCCAAGGCTATAGGTGTGCAAACATACTCATTAGGCAGGGTATTTAAAGGCCTTAGAAATTATCTCCCAGAGGTAGGTTAAGAGACGATCCTTCTTTGCAATGTGCAAGGTTTGAACATCTCATTCCTGCTGAGTTAGCACTTTACTGCACAGCAGGCAAAACCAATAATCCCTATTTTGCAATAAATTAATAACTCATTTGCATGTTGCAGGAGGCACCTTGACACTTATTTTGACATAATAAAGGACAACAGAGCCTTGACTGAATTCAGACAAATCAAGCAGATGCAGTAAAAGAAAATGCAGGTGTCTGATGCACTTTTTCACTTTGGATGGAAAGTGGTCAAATGTGGTCCAACAGTTTGAGAGAAGTATATGGGAGGTGATCGATGCATGCATGATCATGCA
This sequence comes from Glaucomys volans, assembly GCA_020662805.1. Lineage (NCBI taxonomy): Eukaryota > Metazoa > Chordata > Mammalia > Rodentia > Sciuridae > Glaucomys > Glaucomys volans. The sequence continues at coordinate 197,979 of JAJEJO010001259.1, forward strand.
CATACACAAACTACACATACATGCACATAGAACATAACATAATTATACTCCTAGGTACATTGCTGAAAATTAATTTTTCATGAAACAGCATAACCTTGATGGCCCAGCTACTTAAAATTTTTATTATCTTGATTCACCATGCAAGTATTTCCTCATGTATTCTTCTACACATAAATGCTACAAGATTTCCCTTTATTTAAAACAAACAACAAAAAATAAGCATAAAATAATACTGAAAGAGTGTAAGAGAGATATGAAAATCCTAAAAAAAATGAAACAAAAGACACACGTGTATGCATGTGTGAATGAACACACAAAGAGAGACATAAAAATCATGTACAATAAACACCAGAAAGAAAATGACAGTGGAGTAAAAATAACAAATATTTTAACATCAAATTACTATATTAAAACAAAAGCATTCTCCATGTTATAAAATTTTAAAAATTGAAACTCTCGAATGAAATGGTAACTCAAGAAAAGAAGAGAGTAACTGAAGAGGCAGAACTAAAATAAGAGAGAAATTAAGGTCAGAGAAATTGAAGTCACACTGGATGAATATGAGAGGAAAATAGACATAGACTTAACAAAAGCTGTTGTATGTATGACAGTTGTGAGAAAATAGAGCATACTAAAAATAAAAAGAACAGATGGTTTATGAAAAAAATTAGAAAGAAATTAATAGATACTGAAGAACAAAAATGAATATTAAACATTCCCCCAAAAGAGAACAAATGAAACAAAGCAGTCAAATACATAATTCAATATGATATTTCTAAAATGGAGAAAAACAAATCATTGGACTAAAAGTTCAAAAAAACAAAATGATACAGTTCAATCAATACTGACATACTGCCTGGGGCAGTTAATTGACTTGAAAGATAAGGAATCCCAAAGGCAGCCTGACAAATCTTCAAGTCAACTATGAGCGGGATAAACCAGGCTTAGTTCTGACTTCTTGATAGTAACATTGTGCACATGAGGACAACCGGAGCAAATACCAACAAGGTTTTCTGGAAACAAAATGTGACCAAAAATTTAAAACTTCACTCAAGTGTTAAGTTTTGCCCACTATGAAATCAATAGATAGTCAACGAACATCAGATTCCAAGCACACACATTTTTATAAGAAATAAATGATGTTTCTAGAATACACACTAACCAGGTAACATTCTGCAAATGCAAAGCCTTTCTGATTTTTGTAGTAATAGCACATGAATAGAGATTGAAACTTCATTTTCATGAAATTCAAAGGCATCTAACAACAGAATTATAAAACCAATGTGCTACACATTCAGTCTTTCTTCACTAACTCAAAATTAATAAATGCTACTGATACATAATCTTTCAAACTCTGTTTATGGGTATTACTCAAATTTTAATCCAGGATGTTAATTAAAAAGGTTTCATTAAGACCCTATCAATTCTGAAGCTTCCCTTGTATAGTGTAATCGTATTGATTTCATATTGTCTTTTATTATAGAGCAAAATTAGCTTCCTACATTTCTATCATTTCTCATTCTCCAAATTTACATACATATCCGTATATGTATATGAATAATGAAAGCATAAATTATTTGTCTTAAATAAATTAGTTTTTTTTTTTGTAAAAATCATTGTCTTTTCAGATTTCACAACGTCATGACACCTAGAGAAACTCTCAGAGGTGAAAATGCAGTATTTTATAGCCAAGCAAACTCAAAGAATAAATGCTTGCCAAAATGTAGCCACGATTTCAAACATATTGTTAAGATTCAGGAAATTAACATGGATTGCCATCATAGCTTATTGTTCCAATGGCATTTTTAGAGTAGGTTAGCATCTAACATTTTTCAGAGAACACTTGAATATGTGGTCAACCTGCCTGTTAACCATGTGTGTCAGCCTTCCATTACTGTAACAAAAACCTGAGATAAACAGGTTATGAAATGAAAAATTTTATTTTGGCCATTAGTTTGGTTATTTCAGTCATGATGAATTGGATCTATTGCTTTTAGGATTCCATTGGGAATGGCCAAAATCATGGTGAGAGTATGTGATAGGGAAGATCATTCAATTCTTGATCAGAATAAAAGGGAAAAAGGAAGAGCCTAGCATCCCATAATTCCCTCAAGGGCATGATTCGTGATCTCACAGACTGGATATGAAGTATTAATTTGTATTGCATTAGATATGAAGTATTAATTTGCACAACATCCTTATGAATATGATGTTATTCCTATTAGATTAATGAGAATACTGAGCTCTAATATTAGTAAGTTTTGCTAAATCAGAGTCAATGGTGGAGACAGAATTTCAGTCCAGAACTAACAGATCATAGAATTTGCGCTCTTCAAAATACTCTTAGGTAGAGCAAAAAGTCATTCAGGGTAATAGAGTTTCAAAAGTATTATAGTGATCTGACATAATTTTTCATATTTATTTTTAATTTTTCTCAATGTCATAGATTTGTATAAAGAAATGTTGCATTGTTTGTTTTTCCCCAAAGCAATAAAACAAATGTATGTGTAAGTATCATAATTCAGGTATCTGCAGTTACATGGTAGGTCATTGAGGGAAAAATGGTAATAAAAATGTTGCATGGAAGATTAGCTGTTTAGATTTGTAGTGTGAAATACGAAGTCTATTCTAGCACAAGGTTCTTGACTGATTTGGTGGCTATTTTTTTTTTATCATTTCAGCTTAAATAAGTTCAAATTCTAATTTTTCCTAGAGTGAAAGAGCTGCTCTATTTATTTAGCAGTTTCTGCTCCTCCTGCTAAAAAGAACTCTAATGAAAAACAAACAAACAAAGAAACAAATCTATGAGGAGTAGGAAAAAAAAAGAAAGAGAAAAGAATGCTTAATTTCAATTTGCCAAGAAAAGAAAGAAGAGCTTCTTCAATGTGGCTGAATGTGAGATTTAAAATTGTTCAAAAACTGCTGGTCTATTTTTTTTTTCAGGAGGTTATAGTCATAATTGTTTGTTTTTTAAGTGTTCTATTTAATTAAAGCACTTTATTCCTTCTCTGCAGCCTTTCTCTGTCATTATCAGATATCACCTGTCTAGCTTGTAATTCCGTAGCTATTTTAACAAGACAACTATTCTAAACAGCAATATCTACAAACATCACCAGATCCATAGAATGTCTTAGAAAAGGATAGATGGAATCAACTTTTTTCTTGTTCTGATTGCTCACACGGCAGGATAGCAGTCTGAAAATGTTACTGTAGAATAACCTTTCCAGACTGAAAAAATATTTTTTCATAAAATCGGAAGGGCACCAACAAATATGTCAAAGTGCTTCAGATCTAGGTAAGATGGATTGTTAACATAAGGGAAAAAATAGTATTGAAGGATTGTCTTGCATTGAAATATTTTTTTTATCTCAAAACTAACTCTTTAGACCTATAATGGCATCTACTAAATTCCCATCCCAACACATACAGTTGTTCCACTCAGAACAAATAGCAATACTAAAGTATAAAAAGAGATAACAATAACATTCATGAATGTCCTAAAATAAGAAACATCTAGAAAGTTCTAGAAACAAAATGCAAAGAACATTGCTCTCCATGGGCCAGCTGGGCTCCCACTCCAGAAAGAGAATGGTGAACCAGAGTTCAGAAATAGTACATTAATAGACACTAAATGTGTTTTAACTTATGCTGTGCTTAAAAATTCATATTTTTTTTCAATTTTTGATTTACCTTTTTTTTTTACAATATACACAAAACAAAAAATTTATATTTGTGGGGTATCACATTATCATGCATGTATTACATAATGTTTAAATGAGGCTAAGCATATTTATTTCCTTAAATAATTTTCAGTTTGCCTGGTAACAACCAGCCAAACACAGACACACCACCACATACCTACCCACAAACAATAATGTCAAAGTAAAGATTTAAAGAGAAAAACAAGAATATTTATTTCTCTATCGTAAAATTAAAAGGTATGGCATACCAACAGCTCAGATCACAAAGATCAGGGAATAACCCCCCCCCAAAAAAACTATGGGAATTTTTGCATATCTTGCTATGCAAAACAGTGGATGATAACTCTGAATTGTCTAATACTTAAAGAAAAATAATGCTTCAATTATTAGGAAAAAAAGGCAAATTTAGGTAATTCTTACAATCCACCATGATAAACTGAAAATCGTCATCAAACTAAATGCCAAAAATGAAACAGTACAGGTACCAGAATGTATGTGAGTGAATTCCTGTGAAGTTGGGAAAAGAAAAAAGCATCCTAATTATGAACAAAAATTAATGAACTGTAAAAGGAAAACATGACAACTTTGTGTAAAAATAACACAAGAAAATAGTTCTATCTGTAACATACACGAGGAACAAATTTTTAAAAAGAAACTGACAAGAATATTTGCAATGTGCATCATGAACATATGGTTCATCCTTGTTTCTATGTAAAGATATCCCTAAACTGAGAATAAAGCATTAAACATTTTTTGAAGGCAAAGCAAAGAAAATAGGGTTCAAAAAATAAAATAAACATGGCTCTTGACAGAACATAATCAACTTCTCTTGAGTTTACCATGAAGTATTACTTCTCCATCCACCAAATTAGTAAAAAATACTAAACATTTGTCCAAATACTGGTGAAAAAGATGTGTAGGAACTCAGCTCCAATGTGGACCAACCAATGTTGAACTGGGCAGGGCATGTGGGAGTTCACCTGTGTGACAGTGGTCATTCCCTCTTGACCCAGCAATTCCATTTATAAAATAAATTCTGTGTATGTCCAGGCCAGATCATTAAAAATGTTACATTCAAAATAGCAATTATTTTTGCATTTTTGTTATAAGAGTGTAAATAATCTGTATTACCATCAGGCAATTTAATGTTATCTACACAAAGGAATTTGGTGGTGACCTGTAGAAAATGAGAAACATTTATATGAAAAAGGGATGTATTATAGGCTGTAGTATTAAATGGAAAACCAAAGTATAAAATAGTGTGTCTTACCTTTTTTGTAAGGAAAAGGTAAGCGAGAATAATATATTTTTAGAAATTTGTGTAATAGCAGGAAAAAAATAAGCTCTAAAAGTAATAACAATTAGAGAACAAGGAAATGTGATAGATACATACAAAGGCAGAGACATGAGATTTTCTTTATGTATTTTGTATCATTGAAAAATTTTAAGGAATAGAAAAAAGCTGATTTTCAAAAAAAAACAGCTATTTAAAAAGAAAATATAAAAATACATGAAATACTAACATGTTTGTTCAAATACATCTTAAAGGTATTTTATGTATTTTCTTTTATATGTTCTAAATATTAAATATCCATATACAAAGGAGTACATATATGTTTGGATATCCAATACACAGTTTTTGTGGGTTATAAATAAATCTCATAGGATATCTTTTTTTTTTAGATTTCTTTTTATGGTTATCCTTTATTAACACATATTGATTATACATATTAATAAAATTCACTGTGATACTTCCATGCACACCCACCATGTGCATTGCTTGTATCCATCCACCCTTGCCCTCCCCTCCAGGCTCCAGCACCTTTCCCAGTCTCTAATAATAAATCACCATTCTACTCCCACATTGACTTTTGTTTTCCTTTTTCTTTTTTCCTTTTATTTTTTCACTATTCAGAGAAAACCTGCTATACTTGTGTTTCTATATCTGGCTAATTTTGCTTAACATGAAGCCCTCCTGTTCCATCCATTTTGCTGCCAACAACAGGATCAAATTCTTTTTTATAATTAAATAATATTCTATGTATGTATATCATTTTCTGTATCCATTCATCTGTTGGTAAGCACCTATGCTGATTCCATACCTTAACCATTGTAAATAGAGCTGCAGTAAACATCCCAAAGTAAGTATCTCTTTTGGAAACTGACTTTATAAACCCAGGAGTGGGAGAGCTGGATCAGACGATAGTTCCATTTTCATTTTTTAAAATAATGGTTATACTAATTTACATTCCCACCTTCTTTCTTTCTTTCTTTCTTTCTTTATTTATTTAATTTTGATTCATTGAACACAAATGGAGTACAGCTATTGTTTCTCTGGTTGTACACAAAGTGGAGTCACACCATCTGTGCATTCATACACGTACACAGGGCAATGATGTCTGTCACACATTCTGTTATTATTACCCCCCCACCACAACCCCACCCCTCCCTTCCCTGTATGCTATCTTTCTTTCCAAAATTGAAAATAAATGTTGAAATTGCATTAATTCAATGCATTTAAAAACATTTAGTTTTGAAATATACAACCCAATTCTAAGTAACTTGTGAACAACACAGTAAGATTGATAAAGATATTTGAAATGAATTGCAATAAAAGTCTATGTAATTAATAAAAAGTGAACTTAAAGGTAAATTTACATGCCAAAATCATATTGTTTTATATAAACATGTAAGTTCACAAAAGAACATCAGATTAATCCTAACTAAAACAAATTGAAGAATATATCAAAAAACACAATAATGGAACAGAAAAAATGATAAAATAGATCTTTTAAATATTAAAATAGCAACTGGACTTCAAGGTTTACTGACACAGAAGAAGAAAGTAGAGATGGGAGGGAAAGAAGGGAAAGGAAAGGAAGAGAAGAGCAGAATGTTTTTCTAGACAGATATAAAACACCAGAAGAATTATTAAAGAAACTTCAATAGTTGCAGTAATTGTGTATTTATATATTTAAATTAACTAATTAACCACAAAGATTTGATACCATCAGTGACAGGTTAATATATGCTCTTGTTATTTTATTTTTCTGTTGTCAATAACTTCCAATAGGAAATTAAAATTATAATAAAAGTTCCTATCAAAATCTTTCAGAATTGTGGTGTAGTATTGCCAGTATAGCCAACATGGGAGCAATGGAAATACCCTTAGCTACCTGGTACTTCCTAGGACATTAATCCATGAGCTTCACCTCCTGCCATTCATAAAAAATAAAATAAATTTAAAAATAAGTTCTACATTTTTTGTTTTTGCTAAATGCTTTTTTTTCCTGAGAAAACTCTCCTTTCTAACCAAATACAGCCCTGATTCAATATACATATTATTATCATGATTGTATTACAAGATATTAGGGAACAATCAATTATTACAACTATTTCTTTCCTTTTAGTGATGAAATCTATTGCCTAATATATTAATTAGTTAGTTTTTCATCACTGGGATAAATATCTGAGAGAAACAAAAAGGAGGAAATATTTATTTTTACACAGTCCATGATTGGCTGTCTCCATTATTTTGGGAATGAGGTGAGGTAGAAAATCCTGGGAGAAGAATTTGAAAGAAATTTAATCATATCAGTGTAGTCAGAAAGCAGAGAGTAAGACAAAGAGGGAGGGAGAGAGGGAGGAAGAAAGAAATGAAAGGGAGAGGAGAGGATGGTGGGGAGGGGAAAGAGAAGGGACAAGGACAAGATATAATCCCAAGGGTCTCCCCCACTGACCTACTTCCTCCATTATGCCCCATCTGCCTATGGTTCTATCACCTCCAAGCACTCCATTCACTCATGCTATTGCTAAGCATGATGAGGTTAGAGGCCCTCAAGATCTGATCATTTCCTGAAAGTCCCACCTTGGAATATTGCTGCATTGGGACCTAAACTTTCAACACATAAGACTTTGGAGAACATTCCAGATCCAAATCATAATACTCAGTATCATTCGTTTATGAGTTTTTCTTAAGTCCATAGTGTGTATTGCACATTCGATTTATTACCCCAGTAGAATATTTTACAAACCTGGAAAAGTCAATGGCAGGAGGTAAAAGTGGTATGTTTTTCAAACAAAGAATATTGATATTTAACATCATATAACATAAGCATAATTATGAATTAACTTTTCATACTCATTCATTAATATCATGTATGTCATGTCCAACATAAACATGGCCATTGTGCATCAATTAATTTTTGTCTTGAGAATATATAGTAAGAATAAATCTAATGCCCAAAACTATACTTGTCAACTATCTTCCTCAATGGTCAAAAATATTTATAATTAACTGAGCACTGTGGCACATGCCTATAATCCCAGTGGCTCAGGAGGCTGAAATAGGAGATTCAAGAATTCAAAGCCAGCCTCATCAAAAGCTAGGCACTAAGCAACTCAGTGAGACCCTGTCTCTAAACAAATACAAAAAAAGATCTGGGGATATGGCTCAATGGTTTAGTGCCACTGAGCTCAATCTCTGGTATCCCCTACTCCTAGTCAATATATTTCTAATTAATTTTATAACCCACATTAAATACTTCAGTTGATGCTTTCTTCAATATTGTATTCAATTTCTAATTAAGAACTGCAGACTTGCCAGGCATAGAGGCACATACCTGTAATCCCAGTGATTGAGAAGGCTGAGGTAGCAGGATAGCAAGTTGGAGGCTGTAAGAAATTTAGCAATACCCTGTCTCAAAATACAAAATAAAATGGACTGGATATATACCTCAGTGATAAAGTGCTTCTGAGTTCAATCCCCAGTACCAAATTAAAAAACAAGAAAATAGATACTAACATTTACATATTCTATGTAATTAATTTAAAGGCATGGTTTAAATGTTATATACTTTCCTGAAAGCAAAAAAAAAAATTTACCTAGTTACATTATAATTTCACAAAATATGTGGATAGGGTATAAAATTATGAGGATATCTGAAGAAGATTGCTTAAGGCAAAAGGAACAGCAAATACAGCTCCAAGGCAGACATTCACACAAGTTACACGTGGGGGAGCAGAATGAGTGAAAAGAAGAGATACCCAGGGAAAGTTCATGCAAGATTGTCAAGAATTTATTTTATTTTATGCAAGATCCTGTTAAAGAATTGCATTTTATTTTAAATGAGATTGGCAATAATTGGAGTAAATAAAGCAGAAGAATATTATAGACTGGTTTGTTTTTAAAGAATATGCTGGGTGCCTTTTGAAAGAAAACTGATAAACATGGAAACAAATTAGAACACCTTTGGATTGGTTAAGAAAACAGGTGGTGGTAAGTTGTACTTTAATGGTAACAGTAATAAATAGCAAATAAAAGTTATTATTCAAAATTGTCCATATGATAAAATCATGGTGATTAAGTTAAAAACAAATCAAGGAGAACTTAGAGTTTTTTTAGAATGTCAATATTTGAGTGAGTACAAAACTAGAAGACAGTGTTGCTGACAAAGAGGAAATTGAAAATTCTCTTTTGAGCACTTTATTTTCAAAAATTTTAGATGGTTATCAGACTACCCAGAAGGAGACATCCAAATTATATCTGCTTTTCAAATGATGATATTGTATTGTTAAGCATGAAGACACATAATAGTTGCAATATTCCATTCCAGAACTTAATTAAAATGTCTAGGAAAAAGCTGTAATTTTGACTCATGTGCATATAGAAAGTATGGTCTTGTGTCACATCATGTTTTGGTCAGTTACAGATCAAATATATGACATCAGCCCAATAAGATTATAATGGAATTGCAAAATTCCTATCACCCAGTGAAGTTGCAGCTTTAGAAATATCAGAAAGTAATGTTTTACCCATGTGTTTGTGGTGATACTGGTGTAAAAAAGTCTATTGCACTGCCAGTGATATAAAAGTACAGCACAAATAGCTGCACACAGTACGCAATACTTGATATTGATAGTAAATGATTATGTTGCTGGTTTATATATTTCCTATAAAATTATTTTATAGTCAATTGAAAATGTACTCTTACCTATAAATAAAATATTTACTGTAAAACAGCATGCCATGGTACCCGACAGCAGCTCATGCCTCTAGTCTTAACATATTTCTTAATTGAATCAACTGATCATATCGAGTGATTGACCCATGCCTTTGAGAGTTGGGTATATCATGTTTGCACAGTGATGCAATTGTCTAAACATGCCCTTCTCTGGATATTTCCATGCCTTTAAGTGACACAGGACTGTACTTACATTCATGATCCTTAATGAGATTACTGAATATGGGAAACTAAACAGAGAAAAAAGTCACAGAACTGAAGTCAACATATAGCAGTTTTAGAAAAAAGGATGAAATGATTGGCAGTGGCATGATGGCTGTCGCTGCCCTGTCCTGCATGGGCAAGGGAAGGGATTCCTGTAGGAGGGATGGGCTGGTTGGAAAATAAAAGGCTATGAAATTTGTTTATCAAAAATAATTCTGGGGGACAGAATTATCTTAAAGGCAGGGGCATGACCAATTGACCTCTCTGTAAAGGACTGGATCTAACAAAGGAAGGAGTTGGCACTTTGTTTATTTATAGTGGTACAGATCAAAAGGGGACCAGTAGGACTTATTCTGTGAAAAACAGGATAAGGGATGGAATTAAGCAAGCCATTTGGCTCTAGTGGGTTATTCCCACATCCAGGGCTTGCATTTGAATTTCAACAAGATAACCACTTGATTCAGGTGATCTCCATTAGTTATGGTAACTAAGAGTTCCTAAGACCAGATTTGCCTGGCTAATTGTCCAGCTACGCTTGGTTCTGATACACGTCATGGGTGGCTTGCTGCAGATGATGGTGAGAAAAAATTTAGAAATAATAGCCACACTTTAGCAGGACTGTTCTCAGCTCCTTTCTCTCCTTCGTCTTATTCACTCACATGTTCACACCTATATCACAATTATTTGTTAAAAGATGCACACAATGATAAGGAATCATATTTCTTTTCCTTTTCTATTTTTAAGAAAAAAATTTTAATTTAAATTTTTGCAGGTATAATAAATTCTACAGATAAAAGGGAAAGATGTTATGATTATCTTGATAAAGTAAACTATTGTTCTACTAGCATTCTGAAATTGAATGCTGAATAATCATTTTTTAATTTTTTAATTTTTTAAATTTATTTATTTTTATTTTAGTTCATTGTACACAAATGGAGTACAACTATTATTTTTCTGGTTGCACACAAAGTAGAATCATACAATTTGCATATACATTCATGTACATAGGGTAATGATGTTTGTCTCATTCTATTATCTTTCCTTCCCCTCCCCCTTCCCACCCCTCATTTTCCTCTATACAATCCATCCTTTCTCCATTCTTCCCTTACCTCTCTCAACCCCTGCTATGTGTCATCAACCACTTATAAGAGAAATCATTCTGCCTTTGGTTTTTTGGGATTGGTTTATTTCACTTAACATGATATTCTCCAAGTCCATCCATTTACTGCAAAGGTCATAATTTTATTATTCTTTGTGGCTGAAAAATAATCCATTGTGTATATATACCACAATTTCTTTATCCATTCATCTACTGAAGGGCATCTAGGTTGGTTCCACAATCTAGCTATAGTGAATTAAACCCCTGGAAAGAATCTTTGTGTTAAGTCATTAAGGTCAGAATTAGGTTTGGAGGTGGACTTTATATGAACTGAAAGGTAAATTAATATGAAAATTTACCTGTGTGTTGTGTGTGTGCATTTTCAGGCCCTTTCAGAAATTTCGTTACAGAAAGAAATAATAATACCAATAATACAAACGGTTAACTTACGTTGAGGCTTCAAAGAAGCGAAGCTCCTTGCTAAAATCTTGAAATGAATAAAAACATTTAAACTTCACAAAACATTCAGCTTCACATCATTTTTCCCCATTTATCAGCTAAAGTACAAGATTCAAAACAATGAGAGAGACAAAATTTGGTTTAATAATTTCGTTACCAGATTTTTAAATTGGACAAAATTAAGAATAAAATAGTACTGTTTTTAAATATAAAGAAACTATGAAATAGGAGAGTGAACGGTAAAATAATAACTTTATTGCAGTGACATTTTCACCAGAAACAAAGTTTGATCCTCTCCATTCATTGAGTGTTTACTTTGAACCAACAATTAGCCTGAGTACTTTATAAGCATTTGTTTCTTTATTCTTTTGTTATGTGTACACTTATTCCTCATATTTATCCCTTTTAGAAAATAAGATTTTGAAGAGATAAATTACCTACGATTTTGCAATTAGTAAATGGATGGGTGGGGAATGTAAAAACCGAATGTCAGCTATAGTTTTTATGTATTCAAGTACTACTGTGTAAGGCCTGTTAAGTTTGTATTTATATAGATAAGAGAACTGAAGCAGAGATTCTAAGCAACTTAATGAAGATTACACAGTGAAAGAATCCATCTGTACCCTTAGCCTCAACTCTCCACTGCCTGATAGTGACCCCAGTAGATTTAAGCTTCCAGACACAGGACGCTGAGAATCATCTGCACTATCATTGACTCTTGTACATCAGCAGACAGAGCTCAATTAAGCAAATGGGTTTTGCACTCTACCATTAAGTCCAGAAATATGACAATCTGTGGGAATCAGTTTTGCAAATAAAAGTTCCTCGCTAAAATATGGAGCTTCCTGGAGAAAATTTTGGCAAGAATAACACTTGGAACATAAAGTAGCAATTGTTTCAGTTCCTGTGTTATCTGTTAGGGATCATCTGTCCTTAATTAAAATCTATATTTTATCAAAGCTGTGTAATTGAATCTTTTACACTGGGCAAAATTGTTGATGATATTTTGTGTCTTTTTTAAACATAGAAACAGAGAAAAAGGAGAACAGAAAATGTTGTATTTTCAAATATGACATCTTCTGTCAGTTGGTTGCCTAAAGCAATGGGAAAGCTGTTATCCTACTTCTGATTTTAGTTTAGTTTATTTAACTTGACTTTTTTTTATGTAGTCACTAATTAAGTTATGTGTTGTTGGTTAATAAAAATTTATTTTATATAAGAAGGAAGAAGTTGTTTTGAGTGACAGATCCCTTGACTCATAACTTGTCACCTGAATTTTGGTATTTGCTGGAAAATTGGAAATAAGTTACAAATGACTGTGGTCATCAAAGTCTAGGATGATAATCTCTGATTAATATGATGTTGCTAAACTTAGCCTTTTTCTAGCACATTGAAATATGTCATGTTTTCCCATAATTACTAATTAAATAATAGAATTGGAAATCACCAAAGTATTATGTAAAAATCTCTGGTTTGTTGCTGTAGTAAGTAGTTTGGATTCAACCTTTTAATCTGAGTTTTCTGTATACACATAAAACATTTATTTGTGTCTTCTTAATATTTTATTTTAACTAATTATACATAGCATATTTAATGCAGCTATTATTCAAAGAGACAATATACAATACTGATTAGAATTTAACCTCTTTGTTCTCTTAATACTTTCCTAGAAATAATGATTCTATGAAAGAGTAACGTCTACATATGACTTACAGGATTTTTTGCCCTTTCTACCGTTTAAAGTCTGTTTTGTTTGCTGTTTGTTTTGGTGTTGACATGTTAGAGGAGCAGATGTTATGCTATTTTACATATCACGAAGTAGCATTTTAGTAAATGTTTCCTAAATCAGATTAATGAGTTTTAATCATTTCAGATTTTCTTATGCTAAAATCTTCTTAAGTCACTAATCATGGAAGTGGCAAGAACACCTACTGACCAGCTTTATAAAAAAGTTGAAGGATATAGTTGGGGTGAGGAGTACCAGATTGGTTATGACACTTGTCAGATCAAAGATTTGCAACTTCTCATACAATGTGTGTGTTTGTGTGTGTGTGTGTGTGTGTGTGTGCACGCAAGTCTGAGTCAGAAAAACAGAAAATGTATGTATTCATTTTTGTGTTTCTGTGTTCAATAGTCCTTTTTCTACATTCCCAAATTCCTCAAGAGTGAGTGAAATCTTAAATCTATCTCATCCAATTCAGGCGAATTGGGGAGTTCTAGTACATAAAGCATTTTTTCCAGGCACTGAGCTGTAACTGCACAAACCTTGTTCCTTGAACATCTCATTTAGTCAGTAGCTAGAACCTAAAGTGGAAGTGAATTGGAGTGAATGTTTGTACAAATTAAATTCTACAATAATTAAGATATGTTCAGTTACAAAATACACAAAACAAGCACTCAAATATAAAAACAAAATGAAACTATTCTCACCATGGATCAGATCATGTCAGAAGTCTCCAGGTAGGAATTTCTGCAGGCAGAATTGGATTTCACACTCAATCATATCATAAGAACTTCACTTATGTCCATTTCTCAGCTTTTCTTTCCATGGGTTAGTCTTGGAAACATGGTGCCCTCATGGTAACATGAAATAGGATTATTGCCTGCCCTTAAAACTGCTCAACCTTCACAAGTAGGAAAAACCAAAACAATGAAAAAATAATAATAAAAACAGAGCCATTTTTCTAAGTAGCCCCTGAAAAGGTTCCATTGTATCTTCTGAGGTCTTCCCTCAAGATATTGCTGTCTTTGGGAGAATAAACTTCTTGGACTTATCAGATCTGACACACTGAGCCAAAAGGAAACCAAACTATGATGTTTCTGCCCTAAACAGAATAATTTTTCAGGAGCAATTTTCGAAAATAAAGAAGATATTCCCTCTAATTAATTGAGTACAATCATACAAATGTTATTAATTGAAAGTATACTTGGTCCTGTATTTGGTCCTATGCTGTACAAAAAAATGTGAGTAAAAACTAATTCGCATATTAACTTAGGAGACAGATACTCTCAGACCAGACAAACAGATGAATGTTAAAAGTGATACAATTATTTGGGATTTTAAAAAGCAGATTATTTCTCCTATTATAATTTACTATCAAACTCTGCATTTTATTTTGAACATATTAAGTACTCAAATACATAATTTACTATATTGATATTCTTGAGTCTCTATATGAATGGTGAGATCAAACTAAAGATGTGACAAACTGTATTTAGTTCACTGTCCAGAATTGTCACATATAAGTCTGAGTATTCAAATATCATTTGTTAATAATATGTTTGTCGGGGTAAGAGGTAGATGCCTATTTCAAGTGCATTTTTGAGTGTTAGTTATGCAAATTAGAGAAGAGTTTTTAATTCTTTCAACAGTCCCAGTACACTAAAATTTAACCACAGCCTTCCCTAAAAGCTTAACTACAAGCAAGTAAATTTAGTAGCAAGATCATAAAAATTAAAATTTCACAAAAATACAGATGTAATGGAAAATTTTCAGTCTAAACAAAGAGCAATTAAAAGGCCCACTTTTGAAGATGAAAAACAATGAAATAAATGGAAAGAGTAGAGTAGCTACTTAAATGTGGGGTAAGACTGTCAAATACAGCCTAAGTCACCTCCCCAAAGGTGACCTGGGGACTTGAATTCAAAGATAGGACTTCAGTTCTAGCTCTCCCACCACAGAGCTGCATCACTTTAGAATTTTTGCTTTACCGACTGATCTGTTTAGCTATCACAAAATAGGCACTCAGAAGAAGGAATCCTTAACAATCTTTTGTTTATTGCATTAATTATTTGAAAAGTAGGAGTTGCAAGAAAGCAACTACAGTTGGTACTGAGAGGGATATAAAGATGTTTGAGAAGAATTATCATCTAAGGGGAAACATAATTTCTAGTGAATCAAGTTAAAGTCCAAGAGAAATAAGAGCAACCCAGCAAAGCTCATAGAAACCTACATGTCCACATTTGTATTGCTTTGTTAGCAATGCCATCACACGCATCTTGTTTTGTATGCAGCATCTCACAGCTTCCATAATAGTCCCATTTCTATAAATGTTTAAAGAGTAGCTGGAGATAAGTGATATCATTTAGCTGGGAAAGCAACTTGAAAATCTAGGCTAAATGTAATGTGCAATACTGAAGCATTCTAAACAGGAATGTAATTAGATTTTGTTATCCACTCTAAGAGGACCGTACTTGAGGACAATTCCTGAATTTCTTGAGGTGAATTTTTATTCAGAAGGAATACAGATATAGAAAAAATACACATTCTAAATTTAATTGCTGGTGAATGCTTAATTATTTTTTGTTTGTATGATTTGCTTTGTTTTTGGAAAAATCAATAGCATTGCTCAGAAGAATGTGTGAAATCATTCATTTAAACAGATCTTTAAAGGGCATGCATAGTAAACATAATATGCCTAAGAAGCCAAAGATAGAATATGTTAAAATCATTGACCTTACTGGGAATATTTTTAAAAAGCATTTTCTGCATTTATTTATCCTGAGAAAAGAGTTGCTGAAATTTGGACAAGGTTTCCATGCCTTTTATAATTTATATGTCATCTTGATCAAGCAAGAAACTTAAATCTTATCAGAATTCTTTTTAACAAATATTATTTGATTATACAGGACCTCTGAAAATCTGAGATTTATATGTGCTAATGAAAGACTTTTTTATTACAAGGTTTGTTATTTTAATATATTGTGATAGTGCTACCTATAATTATCTAGAATAATTTATCACATTCAGGTAAAAGCTCTGTCTGGATTCCAGTTTCTATGCCTACAACAACTACATAGTGTTTCCATATTCACAATGCAATGTTGCTTATTGGAATTTGCACTAAGCTGTATGTGTCTAATGACTGGCAATTTTTATGATGCCTTTGATGCAAAATTTCATTGTTTCTCAGAGAGCATCATTTTGACACACCAGGAATCCAGCCTCTATTTACTGAAGAAAACAATTTGACTGCAATCTTTAAAACATACAATGCACAGTTTCTGTGTTGACAGAAAATCATATTAGATATAGCTGGCACCTGCTAAAATATCATTTCTATTTTTCTACCTGTTTTTGGAGCATTAGAGGAGAAAGCATTGTTCTTATTGTTGTCCAAATAATAAGAAAATATTATTTTTCTTTTAGTTTTCCAAAAGCAAACACAATTAAATAAAAATACACATTTTTAGTCTAACAGTTTGAGTTGTTTCCACTCAAACATGCAATATTTTGAATGAAATATAATTCCAAAGAAGGAAAATATGTCAAATGCTACCAATTATTAAGCATAGCTTAAATTAAATATCATACATGATTATTACGTACATTATGCAGTGGTTAATCCATCTTAAATTGCTTCAAGATGAATTTCGTATGTAACATTATTATATTTTTATAAACTAACATAAACTTCAAGTTGATTATCAGAAAAGTGGAAAGAAAGAAAGTAAAGCTGGTTGGAAAAAAATGAGGGATGAAAATACCATGAAAATATGAATAAATAAGCTATTGTGTGCTTCCGAAATGGTTTTGAACTTTTTTGGATTTTAATAAAGTCCCACAATGCCTCTATGTATCTCTCCTATGACAATGTAACCTAGGCAGTATAAGTATCTTATTCTCAATTACTAATAAACATGGAAACCATGAGAACAATGTCCACATGGACATTATCCTAGCTTAATTACTGACATGTGGGGTCTGAAAGAACCCTCTCTTTTTCAGTCAGAAGCCCAATGAAGATAAATAAGTTCTTAATATATGTTCAGATTGTGACTCTCATAATTTTTCATTCTTACCTGATCTGTTACTGTCAGGTTATAAAGACAGAAGACAACGTACTTGCATATGTAGGTACAGTGAGACCCTAAACCTTTGAGAAATACAGTGGTGTAGTGTAAGGCAGAGCCTAATAAATAGGACATTCCCATAGATGTATTCCAAAGTTTGAAATTTTCTTCTCCATTTTAGAGAATTCAAATTTCTCTTATAAGCAGAATGTTAAATTAAATGCAAATTAATGATTGTGTGCATGCTTTGAAAGGTGAAAGAAGTTCCTACAAAATACAGTATTACAAATAATTGGTGATACTTGGGTATGTATTGCCTATTAAATAATAATATCACATAGATGTTGAAATTCTTTGAAAATTCTATGAGAAGTAGAAGTGCAGATTTATGGTATATACAGTTCATCTTCAAATGATGGAGAAAATAACACTAATAATATTAGAAAATATGTGTGTGTGTGTGTGTGTGTGTACATGTGATCTGAATGAGGTAGAAAGAAAATGTGACAAAATATTAATATTCATAAGTGATGAATAAGTATATGTGTGCAGATATATGTACATCTAGTTCAGATTTTCAAAAGAAAATGTGGTAAAATTTATTTTGATTAGATTTAAAATAGGGTGACGAGGGTCAATTCATACTTGTGAATAGTCACTATTCAAAACTTTCTGCAAATACTTTTGAAAATATCAAAAAGTAAATAGTAGTTTTATAGAAATCTGTTGTTTTCATAATATATTTTGGTTGATGCGTTAAATAATCTGATAGCATTAATCCATCTTTCAACCTGGGCCACACCTTGGGGATCACCTACTGACTGCAGACATGGTGCATCATCTATGCTATCATGGAAAAAATAATGACATCACTCTGCAACATTTTAATTTGATAAAAGAGCAGCTATATATAATTATGTTGGAAAACAGTTATCCTCATTTGCAATGTGAAAGATAGTAACCTTTTAGTAAATTAAAATCAACATTTCCTGCTTAATCCCATTGTAAACCTAATTACATTTTGGAAATCTAATGTTAGTGCAATGGCAAATTCAATAAACACTTGATATGATTAAATTTTCTTCTCTAACCCACTTTATTTCTAATTCTAATTTTACTTGAAAGCATAAATAGTAACAGCATAGAGATCAAGTGAAGCTTCCCGTTCTTTTATCTTTCACAAATGTATTAAGTGCCTACAATTTGTTAGGTCTGTGCTGGTTTCTGGGGACAGGAACATAAATTATACTTAGTCATTGGTCTTAAATGGCTCAGATACATTAATGAAATATAATTGTCAGTGTGGCTTTACTTTTGTGGATTGTTGTTTTATTTGATGATTTATTCACATATTTATTGTATTGTTCACTATGATCTGTATATCGATTATACATTTTAGAATTCTAAAGAAGAGTGTATATTGAGTAAAAAGAGCAGGAATAGTCTGATTAAAATTCATAAAATAAAATACTGTTTTATTTATTAGAAGTATGCATTTTGCTTGATATTTCATGTGAAATAATATTTTGATAGAACAATCAAGTTATCATAATTTAAATAAATAGTACTTCATATTTTAAAGTTGTTAGAATAAGTCACCAATGAAATTTTCTATGTCAGGAAGACAAAAAGTATATCCCGAAGAAATTTAAAGAATGTTTTCCTTATTAGTCAAGGAGATATTATAAAATGTATCCAGTTTTCTGTTTTGATTGTAGTTATCTATAGTCCTGTTGACTATTTGAGTTTCTTTATAGATGTTTGCTTAGTCTTCTTTGAAAGAAACATACTTCCCCTAAAATATAGAATTTTTTCCTTGAAATAATATAATTAGAAATTTTAATTAAAAAATTTCCCAATGATTATTGTAAAGTTAAACTCTTAAACTTAATTCTGAAACTCGGTATTATTTCATACTATGAAAAGCATTTTCATTAATATCATCTCAGTTGTTTTGATTGAAATATAACTTCTGAAATTGGCTTTGTCTTGACATTAAAAACACAGAATACTTTAAATAGTGAAATTTTCAGTTAATATTTCAATTATAGAATTAGTTTTTATCCAAAAATCAGCTTACATTGATTTAATGAAATTCAATCAATGTATATTCCTATTGTGTTGGCTAATGCACAATAGATTCTACACACACAGACACACACACACACACACACCACACTCTATAATTTTGGCATTTTAGAAATTACCATGTAACAAGTCATAATTGAGGTAACAAAAATGAAGCTTTAAAACTGTTTTTCCCAGGGAATGTGCTTCCATATTTCAATTTTTGACATTTTTATTTTAAATATTTGAAACTCATAACTAGCATTTATTTTGGTTTAAATCAATATTTATTTGGAAGTTAAATTATACACATTCATTGAAGACATTATAAAAATTAACCTCATTACATAATCCTCCATTCAAAGCTCTCAGGATATTTCAAATGGCATGTGAATCAACAATGTTATTATGAGTAGACCTACAGAGGATGCCAGCATCTCTGCAGAAGTTCCTGGAATCTCACCAATAGTGTCTTGGATTATCCATCACAAGACCACACCTGTAAAAATGAGCAACATTTTAAATATTTAAGAGAAACTCCCTGCATAATAGATGTCTGGAAGCCCCAGAGCAGCTAGGAACTACATCACCCTTCATGAGTGAATCTGCTGGACAAGGCTTTTAAACATACATCATTGTAGTTTTGCTCAACTAAACATAATTTTCCCCAACAATGAAGAAAAGACAGACAGTGGATCCAAAAGCACAGTGTTGACTGGAATAGAAACATATGAGGTAATTGGGTGCCGATCCATGAATCAATGAAGATGTTCTAAGGGAAAAAAAAAAATACTTAATCCATTTTTTACCCTTGGGGAGTTCAATGTGGGAGACAGCAACAAATGTCAAATAGGAAGGGCATAAATGGATATATACACCATAGAAATTGCAACAAGCAGTTGTAAAGCAATAGAAGAAATAAACACAAGGATAGAAAAAAAAAAAGCCAAATTAAAAGAAAAGCAGACAACTAGCATTGACATTGGGACATTTGGGATTTTTACTGTATCCTAAGCAAAAGTGATTTTACTGGAGTCTGATTTTGCAATTGACTGAGCCAATTTCCTGTGCTTGCTTGCTTTCCTCGGCATCTTTACAATAAAACCCTATCACCTTAGGAGACCTTATTGTCTCTCCACTTCTTTTAAACTAAGAGCCAAATAACACACATTGACAACAAAAGCTGTGTGGGGAAAGTAGTGTGCTGAATGAAATTTGTAGCTGGTCTAAACTGACCAGAACAGTAATAGAAAAACATACACATTGATGATTTTTTTTTTAAAGGAATAATACCAAAGAGTGGGGGGGAGGGTGGAAACATTGGTTTAGGAAAGAAAAAGAAAAAGCTAAAATAAATATCATAGAGAAATACAGAGGATTTTTAAAACTTCATTATTTGTGTATGATTGTCCATATATACAAGAAATTTATAGTGGTCTTACAGGGAATGAATGCGATACATCTGAAAAATCAATATAAACTGGTTTTCAAACCAGTGAGACTCATTTAAATTAGTCCATTTTCAATGCAGTTGCAATGCAAAACCTGGGTATCACGTATTTACAAAGATGAGTCTCTCAACCACAATACAGAATGTAGATGTCCATATATACAGTCTAAAACCTAAACTTGGAAGACTTGGGGCCAAACTCATTGCATAAGTGTAGCTATTTCTATTTATTTAAAAATCAAACGTAAGTATAAAACTAAAAATGACAGCATCAAAAAGATAACTGAATACTTAGTTCTAATGGGAATTTATAATCATTACTGACCTGACTTTGACATTTGATGTCTTCTAAGATTTGGCCAGTCTAGAATTATATCTTCCAGTCTAGGAAGAGAAATGAGGAACGAAATAGAACACAGGAGATTGGAAGATTTTATGAAAGCTATGGAAATATGTTTCCTTTGTGTTTTCATTAAACAACCCCACAAGCTTCTTTATGATTACAAGTAATGATTAATGTGCACAACTGTGAAAATAGTTTTTTTTTTAAAAATGTGTGCAAGTGTATGTGTGCATACTCATGCTGCTATTTATAAGAGCATATTTGATATGTCTGATACTCAATATTGGGTTAAATTTTCCTCAAATGTTTTGATGAAATCTCTCTTTTTAAATCTATGTGCTTTGGACAAAAACTCTATCTTGGGTTCTCAGGTGTGTTTGGGGTATATTAATTGTTGCATGTTTATATGGAACCATTTCTGGGTAATAAAATAGTAATTATTAATATCACTATATACATCTTTGTACTGTAAGCACTTTTCAAGAGGCCTTTAACCCTAAAATTGTTATAATTAAACTTCCCATGTGTATTTTTCCTTTGGAAATTATCCAAACTAGTTTTATTTACTCCTCATTATAAGGATGATTTTCATGTGAATGTGGAATAATATTTTGATAACCATTTTGTTTTACATGATCATTTTACTTATAAAAGTGTAAGCATGCCTCTTCTAAAATGCTGAGTCATCCATATTGCTTATAAATACCATAGTTTTATTATTCTTTATGACTGAGTAATATTCCATTGTGTATATATAGCACAGTTTCTTTATCCATTCATCTATTGAGGGCATCTAGGTTAGTTCCACAATCTAGCTATTGTTAATTGAGCAGCTATGAACATTGATGTGACTTCATCACTGTAGTAATCTGATTTTAAGTCCTTTGGGTATAGGCCAAGGAGTGGGATAGCTGAGTCAAATGGTGGATCCATTTCAAGTTTTCTAAGGAATCTCCACACTGCTTTCCGGAGTGGCTGCACTAATTTTCAATCCCACCAGCAATGTATGAGCGTACCCTTTTCCCCACATCCTCGCCAACACCTATTTTTGTCTGTATTCTTGATAATAGACATTCTAATTGGGTGAGATGGAATCTCAAGGTGGTTTTGATTTGCATTTCTCTTATTACTAGGGATGTTAAACATTTTTTCATATATCTGTTGATTGCTTGTGTCTTCTTCTGTAAAGTGTCTGCCCATTTCCTTAGCCCATTTATTGATTGGATTATTTGTTTTCTTGGGGTAAAGTTTTTTGAGTTCTTTATAGATTCTGGAAATGAGTGCTCTATCTGACCTGTGTGGGGCAAAGATTTTCTCCCACTCAGGAGGCTCTCTTGTTACATTGCAGATTGCTTCCTTCGCTGAGAAATAGCTTTTTAGTTTGAATCTATCCCAATTATTGATTCCTGCTTTTATTTCTTGTGCTGTGGGAGTCATGCTTAGGAAATCTGGTCCTAAGCCCACATGATGAAAATTTGGACCTACTTTTTCTTGGGGTAAGAATAATAACAGAATGAGACAAACATTGTTATCCTATGTACATGTATGATTACATAAATGGTGTGACTCATGTACAACCAGAAACAACAGCTATACCCCATTTGTGTACAATGAATCAAAATAAATTAAAAAGAAATAAACCAAAGGAATAAAAAAAGATGAATGGGAAATACTTTGCTATGGCATGCAACCCAGTGTGAGTACTAAAATCTTGAAAGGAGACAAAGCTCTCGGATGTTATAAACTGCTTTTATCTGGATGGTGGGAGATGGGGATGAACAGGAAAATATCTGTGGGGGTGGGAATCTACAATGAAAATCTTAAATGCAAATTTTCTAGATTAGACCATTGAAAATAACTCATTTGGTAAAAATGTAAATATTTCTCTTTGGGTACTCCAAAGAGAATTTCCTCATAAGAATATATAATCATATATGAAAATAATAATCCACAAAGAGAAGGAATTATTTGGTTAATATTCTAACTATCAGAATCACTAATGTAGATTTCTAAATAAAGCCTATAAACAAAAATAAATATTGCTTACAAAGAGGATAGGAGTTTACTGACTTTATAATAGGAGACTGATGCAGTATATAATAAAACATTTTTTCCCACTTCCTCAGTTACTCTGTGAGGTTTTTGAATGAAAAGAATCATTTTGATCTTCCTCATATTCCTTGTATCCAGCACGGTTTCTGTGCAGTTAATGTGTGTTTATGTCATGAATGAAAGTTTTCCACATAAGGAAAGCTATTCAGCATGAGAGATAGAGAGCTTACACATACGTAAAACTCATAGAGTCTGAGGTTAGAATGATCCATTAAGTTCCAGAAGAATTTAAGAGCAAATAATAAGTTGTTGCAACTCCACCTCTTCCAGAGGGCTTTGAAATGCTATGTTTGATGTCCTTCAGGAGGAAAAAAATTTCTTTTGCTTTCAGAGACCTTGCTAAAAATGCACTAGGATCCTGAAATTAGAATCCGTCATTAATACTTAATCCATAATCCATTACTCTTCCATCCACTTTCTCAGCACCTTACCCAACAATGTGGGGCCTCAGTTTCATTTCAACTAATGATTATTTTCCAAGGTACTAGTAATTAGGAAGACATTAATTACTGTTTTAGATACAAGCAGTTAATGATTTTCTCTAACTTTGAATGGGAATAAACTTCATAGTTTCATGGGTTAAAATGCATATTATAGAACTATAGAATTATTTAACCAAGTACAAATTTATTTTTCCCCACAAAATATGCAGTCCAGTAGGCAGTCTAGGTCTCATACAACGCATCCATAATAGCAAAAGGGATGTACCTTTCTTCTTCCATTTTGCTTGACCATACTCAATGTGTTGCTTTTACTCTCCAGTGCACAGTACAACTGTGTACAGCAGACATCACATGTACATCCCAGGCAGAAGCAAGTCAAAGTCCTTTATGAATCTTCACTTTGAATTCAGAAAACATGAGCTTTCCTTCATCCAGTATATTTCTGTGAAATTCACTGTCCAGAACATGACTCGGCTACCACTAACTACATCTGACACATTGAATCTTGTCCTTCATACATTTTCACTATGAATGAAAATGGTGTATATATAGAAATGATACTAATAGAGGAAATTGGGATATAAAGATGAAAAATATTATGTTTTTTACATAGAATATTACATAGTTACAACATATAGATTAACCCAAAATTTTGGTTTAAGTAGGAACCCTGAAAGTAACTAGATGAAGTTGAAATGACTAGAATTTTAAAATTAGGAATTGTAAACCTTGCTACTGGAGATCAGAAATCTTCCATGAATCGAGCAATAAGCATGGAAGCAGCAAAAACAGAAAGTGCAAATATGTGGAGCAGGAATAAATCAGAATTAGAGATAAAAGCAATGGTTAAAGCAGATAGGGACAAAAAGGAAGAGCTAAGATAGAATGAGGGTTATTTGAACTACCCAGTGTGTACATGGAAAGGTATATTTAATATAGGTGAAACTAATGATTCTCCATGTGCCTCTGACCATCACAAGTAATGTGACTGAAAGATTGCCTACTCTCTTCTTAGTCTCAGAATTCATTTTTGCTTCCTCTATTTTTAATTATTATTAAAAAGTTATCATTTGATGTGAGGTGTACCCTAAAAGCTCACTTGTGAGACATTGCAAGAAGGTTCAGAAAAGAAATGATTGGGTTACAAAAGCCTTAACCCAATCAGCCATTTAATCACCTGATGGGATTAATTGAATGGCAATTTAAGGCAGGTAGGGTGTGGCTGGAGGAGGTAGGGCATTGGGGGTATGGCTTTGGGGTATATATTTGTATCTGGAAAGTGGAGTCTCTCTCTCTCTGCTTCTTGATCATCATGTGAGCTGCTTCCCTCTGCCACACACTCCACGTGATGTTCAGCCTCACCTTAAGCCCTGAGGAATGGAGCCTGCTTTTCATGGACTGAGACCTCTGAAACCATGAGCCCCCAAATAAAGTTTTCTTCCCCTCAAATTGTTCTGGTCAGGTTTTTTAGTTACAGTGCTGAAAAAGCTGACTAAATCAAGGAAAAGTGTAATAATGCTAACCATAAGTAGGTAGCAATCAGTTAAGATAGTATACTTAAAATTGACTGAATTTAATAAACACTGCTATGGTTTGAACATGAGATGTCCCTCAAAAGCTCCTGTGTTAATGCAGGAATATTTAGAGGTAGATGACTGGATTATGAGAGTTGAAACCTTATCAGTGCATCCTAGTTTGAAGATCTGACTGGGTGGTAACTAGGCAGGTGGGCCATGACTGAAGGAGGTGGGTCATTGGGGCATGCCCTGGAAGGGTACTTCTTCCCTGTGACCTCTTCCTCCTTCTTGCTCCTCTTCCTCCCAGTGACTAGAGCAGTGCTCCCCTACCAGTCCCTTCTGCCATCATGTTCAACCTCACCTTGGGCCCAGGACAATGGATTCATCTAACCAGGACTAAACCTCTGGAACCAAAAAACAAAACAAACTTTTCTTCCTCCAAGTTGTTCTTCTTGGATATTTTGTCACAGTGATGAAAAGCTGACTAACATAAACAGTAAACATTTAATCAAGTTTATCTTACAGAACTGAGATAATATGATTCAATCTCAAATTTTGTAAAACTTTGGTTTACAAACACCAAAACATAGACAAATATGTGCAGATGGTAGAACTCAAGTAGGTCTGCATATATTTTTTCCTTAGTTTGCACCCAATGCAAATTTTGGACAAATGTCAGAGAACACAATAAAACATTTAATTCAGAACTAATCTTTTTTTAATGTCCAAGTAAGTATAAGTTTCAATAGAAGCATGAAATAGTCCAACTTAATAGCTTGACTGAGTTTTAATTTGATAACTACTCTCACTGACCAAAATGCTTTATTTATTCTTACTTAAGCAACTATTATTTATTTGTGCCTATTTTATCTAGTATTCTATTTCATGGAAAGAGTTGCCATCTTCATCCACTAAAATCTCTGTTCCATGCATGGTAAATGATACATTCTTAATCAAACCACTACTTTTGATACCATAAAGCAAAACTCTAACCAGTTAAATAGCATTTTACCTCTATACAGAACTGAATATAAAATTATCTGATCACCTCTTATCTAAAGCACCAGATGAGCTACTTATGTTTTAAACAAATGATGATAAAAGGAAGACATATAAATAAATTAAAACCTTACAGAAATGCATTTTATATCATCAATGTATTGGGTTTCTTGGCTGAAAAATTCTTAATTGATCATTTAAATGGATTGTGGTTATGTCTTCAAGTTAAAGATTCAGGAAAGGAAAATTAGGTTTCTTTTGCTAGATGTGTCTAATTCTGTCACCACAAGTAACCTTATCTTGCAATGTCAAAGCGATTTCTTTCTCTCTCTCCTTTTCTCCTTTCCTTGGGAATTCTAATTTGTCTAGACTGTGGCAAATGCTATTAGTAAAGTCATATAATTTTAAGAGTGGAAACTAACCTGCCACGTCTCATCTAGCTCATACCCTGTTATGTGCTCAGTGAGTGGCTGCATATGTTTATCTATTATCAAGATTTGTCAGAAACTTCGGATGAAAGTTGGTGATAAAATAAGATGTGGATTTTTAATAATTCTGCATCACCGAGTTTACATACTTGGCAGGAGCAAGAGAAAATATGCAATTATAATTCTCAGTAAAACAAATCGGTTCAGAAAGTCAAATATCCGTGTGATAAATAGCAATCCAGAAATGTTGATAAGACATAATGTCAGTCAACAAGTTATACACACTTTGAAAATATAGTAGTTTTTATGCTCTAAGCTCAGTAGCTCTCTCAACCTCAGGGAGCTATAGACCTCATACTCTATAGAGGATATCTTCAGAGGAAGTAATGAGATCAGGAGATGCCGTTCTTTGTAAACAAAACTGATACACCATCACACATTGTGATTGATCAGTCATTGATAAAGTAGTCCATCCCTGGATGGACAGCATTGCAGATGATGCTGTAGAGGCCAACAAGGCCTTTAATTCAAACTGAGATATCCTGTCACTGGATTTCACAGGCAAAATGGACAGAGCATAAAAATGAACAAAAATTACAGCCTCTTTAGCTGGGTTGTTACATCGAGTATAAGCTGATGTTTTTTGGTAACCAATTAATAAGGAGCTTTGAAAGAATTTAGCAACCATTAAGCAGAGAGAGCCTGAACTTATTAAGTGTTCAGTCTGTTATTTAGTCTAAAATCTCTCCGTGGAGATGAGAAATAAAGACAATAAACTTGTTTGATTTAGATCACCTAACTCCTAATCATCCTACCTTGCCCCAACTACACTTAACAAAAAACCAGCTGTTCCTTAAGTAGAATAGCAATTAGTTAAATATGTTAGTATTTTGATTAGTCCGTGAATGTCATTTTGGCATCAGTTTTTTATTTAGGTTTGGTCTTAGTGATCCAGTTCTTAGATGCCCAGTTTCTCGGGGAAGTAATATAATAACATTTCAGTATCTCACATGCTACGTCCAAGATGTGATTTCTAGACTGATCATGACCATTTATATTTACCTCAAATAGTCTGTTTCCTGCTATGTTTTGTAGTTTTCAGCTATCACATTTATTTCACTCTGTTTTTCCCAATATTTAACAATCTTTGGGCTTTCTTAGTAATTATATCAATAAGAATGTGCTACCTTTGCGCAAATGAGAAAGTTATGAAATTCTACAATTTGTGTAGGTTTCAAAGTACTTCTATTTAAATCATCTCATTTTACTAAATTTAATCCAGTAAAATGAAGAGAATATTTATAATTTTCAACAGAAAATTATCCAAAAGCACATCATTAGTTAGAGGAAAAAGCCTTCAACCTCTTATCTTTTCTCTTTCCAGTACATATGTACAGAAATAATAACAACCTATCTTGAGAAAAACCAATATTTTTATAGAAAAAACAAAGTTACAAATTAAATAACAAGTTTGTGAAATATTTTAAAATCTACTGAAGCATTTCCTTGAAAGCCTCTGATCTTTACAACATAATTGAGCAAAGCTTACTTTTTGTGATTGGATCAACAATGCCACTCTATCCTGGCGTCATACACCGCTTGGCATTGTACCATTTCTGGTTTGCCCCAGTTACTGTAAATTTCCTCTAAGAGCTTGACACTGTGCTGGTTAAAGAACTCGCTCATTGCATCTTGTGCCGCCCACAGATTCCAGGTGACAGGGTGGAACAGTTCATTCTAACACCAGTGCATTTAGATGCTGACTTTGTACAAAAGAGAAGTGTTTCCATTGGCAAGAGAATGTGTGCTGCTGGCTTGGTTTTCTCTCCCTCATGCCACCTTGGCTGGTATTCCTCTTCTCCTTTCTCACTGCATTGTAAACTGCTCACACGGGGTTAAGCTACACAGGAAGCGTTGATGATTCTTTTTCTGCCAAACTCTTCTCTGCATGGCCTCCCCTCCCCTTAGCCAAAGCTCAAACCTCTTCATTCCCTTCCTTCTGCTGTCAGTTCATCTACTGAGTTTCCCTCACAAGAAGCAAATGCTCTTCTCTTATAGATTTTCCACTAGCCATCTTCCCAGAAATAATATGCTTGAATAAAATTTATTATATATCTGTCTGGTTTACAGTGTATACTTTATTTAAAATTCACAAGTGTGGTGGCGCACGTCTATAAATCCCAGGGACTTGGGAAGCTGAGGCAGGAGGATCATGAGTTCAAAGCCAGCCTCAATAAGCGTAAGGTGCTAAGCAACTCAGTGAGACCCTGTCTCTCAATAAAATACAAAATAGGGCTGGGGATGTGGCCCAGTGGCCGAGTGCCCCTGAGTTCAATTCCCGGTTCCAAAAAAAGAATGCACAAAACCAGAGCACAGTAGTATCAAGACTAGCAACATAAAAACAATACAAAGAATGGCAAAATAATAATAATAAAAAGATAAAAAGATCTAACACCAATACATGATATGAAAAATGAAGACTGTGAAGTCAAAAGAAAAAGAGATTTGGGATAGAAAGCAGAAATTCATCGAGAAGGTGAGACTTGAAAAAGAAAAAAAGAACATGAAGAATGTGGATTATTTTGACTAGGTTATGTTTTTAAATAATTATATTCAGGTGTCTTTTGCATGGTAAGTGAAGTAGTCTGAATGAATCAGAGTCTGTATGACAGATAATTGAATGGTTAGATTGAAAATTTAGAATAGTGACAGACTCTGAAGTAATTAAATGCCAATGTGAGGATTTGCTGACTACTCCATGTCAGGTATTGAAGAAGCAAGATTAAAAAGTCATGCCCTTGAATGTTTTAAGTCTAATGGAAAAGAGAATGATAAGGAAAATAAGAGTAAACTGCCCTAGGCAAAAGGGACCTTAGGGTGGGGCATGAAGATCATTGCATAAGAATAAATAGAAATTAACTGAAGAGAAAAAAAAATGAAAGAACTCTTAAGCAAAAAATCCTGCTTCTGTGTGAGTAGCGAGAATAACAGCAGGCAAACTAAGTGGAGAGGAATTAGCAATATCCTAAAATCTTGAGGGAGATTAATATAGAAAAGCAGAATGAAAGCTGAGAGAAGGTCATTTCCTCTCTCACATTTTTTTTTAAAGTTCACTCTAAAATAACTGAATCCTTTAAAATTTTCTTTTAATGCATCTGGCAATCATCTCCCACAATTAGGGATCATCAGTCTGCTCTCCAGTATAGGCTCTTATTTGAACACATTATTGGTAAAGAAAATTTAAGCTGTCCAACTGAATGCCAAAAAAAAAAAAAAAAAAAAGTAAAGTATCCGACCTATTTACACAGCTTCTAAATTATCAAACACTGTGAAGGCAGGGAAAAGGTATCATAGTACTTACAGTATTGCATCACTATAGGATCCTTCAAACCACTCTCAGTTGTGAATGTTTCAGCTCTTTCTTCCTCCTTCCATGCTTCCTTGTTGACTGGATGGGTAAGAATGTGGAAGGGGAAGAGGGATAAAATGACGTCCTCTTCTTTATATTTTATTCTCTGTTCCAAGCAGTAATCCTATAAAATAAGTCAGACAACTTTGAAGAAACAAAAGGATAATCCTGATCTTCATTTACCCTCAATGTCTAGCTACATAGTTCTCTGTTCTTTATTGGTTCTTTGTTGCTTCACTCTTACTGAAATATAACAAATCTTTGGCCTCGGTCTGCGTTTGCTCTCATTCACCCTTGATTCAGAAGTCAAATATTTGTTATCAGAAGAAGGGTGGGAAGCTATTCATACTTAAAATTTAATACATTTTTTTTCATGCAAAAAACAAAGGAATTTTGTGTTGGAAAGAACCTATTAATGTCTCCAAAACAGCATAATTTACCATATTTAACAGTATGAAACACATAGTTACAGATTATTATTTTGACAATGTGGAATATTATTTATACATCTCTGGCCCTAAAATTTAGCTCTCTGAGTCATGAAGGTAGCCATATACCATGATTAATTGAAATGAATCATTAAATAAAAATATAAAATAGACATAAATACACAGGAGGTGCGTGTCTGCATGTTGAGCAATGATGAAAACACTACTTCCTATTTGTGGAGAGTACACTACATTTGTTTGAGCCCTCTTGGGAGCAGATGTAAAGATTGAATATAAAGTGCAAAATGTTTATATGGACAACTTTAGTGAAAGATAAAGAAGAGAAAGCACGAATAACCTAATGACCTCTACTCACATTTGACACATGTAAAATGAGAGGCAGTAGCAAGGCAGATTGCTACTGGAAGGGTCTTTGACTGCAGAGGGCCCACAGACCAGAAAAGTAGCTTCAGTTTAAAGATTTCCTTGTCTTGCATTGAGATGAAGAAGCCAGGCCATACTAGCTCATCCTGATCAGTCTTTGGTTGGTACTGTCCCCAAAGAGTAAGATATCTGCTAAGACATGGCAACAAATCCTAAAGACATTTAAGCTGGAGCTCCTTGGTAACCTACTCTCTCCACAAAATCTTCCCCTGGAAGTGGAATGAACCTCTAAGATTGCCGCTTAGGTATAGAAAGAAGTCAACAATTCCAAGTTGCATTCCTGTTATTGTAAAATACTCTCTACCCAGTCATTACCAGACAATATTCTATTTTTTTTTTTACATTTATGGAAACTTTTAAAGCAAGGAAGACTTTAAAAACTGTTCTCAAGTGTTCTTCTTTCACTCAACTCGGAGGGAAAGATTTTCAGAACTGTGGACACACACAGTTTTTTCTTCAACTGCATCATATTCTTCAAGTATGGATTCTATGATCTGATCACAATTCAGTTGAGATCTCTTTTAATAAAATATTGCCTATTTCAGTATAATAAAACAGTTTATTCAAAAAAGATCTGTGTCCTACCTGTGCTAAACTTCTATGTTACATACATGCATATATGCACACAGGCTTATAATGATACTTCTCTATAAATTATATTGAATTGCTATTCCTCTGAAGTCTGCTAAACACAGTGGGCAACATGCTACTTGTCAGTTGCAAAAGGGAATAAACCAATTGGCAACTAAAGAAGGCCTACAGGGATAGTAAAACCATTTTGACCTTGCAGAGAAGAAAGGGGGTGGAGAGAATTGCTGATTCATGAAGGAAAACCTTCCTGAAGCGTTGAGTGCTCAGGTTAAACTTCCCTCCTAGGCAGCACTAATTTGGTTGACAGATACCACGCTGCTGTTAATCTAAGCTGACACTGACCTTGCTGGCATTTACCTGCAAAATCCCTTCATACGAATTTTCCTCAAATAATTATTCCAATGCAATATACATAGAAAAGGTGCCCATCAGCACAGCTAGCGATGCTAAATTTTCCTCCAGCTACAATTTTCTAACACTGTGCTACTGAGAAGAGAAAAATTTAGCTAGTCTTTGAGTGGTACAGATCTGATATTGTAGGGAAGAGTTTGTAGCTCAATGGAAAAAACATAATTGATTATATGGAAGCTGTTTTACAGTACTGTAAGTCATCCATGGCTACAAGAAGCAAAATAATTCTTGTATATAGATAGGTAAATGCATTTTTTTCTAGTGGAGGAATACACCAAACTTCCCAGTGGAGGGCAGAATTATTAATTTGTACATTCATTTCTATATTCCTGATCTATAAATGTGACTGTTCTTTGAATTCTTTTTTTTTTTTTTTGAACCAATTACAACATCTGTTTGACTCTGTCATTGATTATGGGTTAAAAAAGTTAATGTTTTCGTTTTTGTATATACACAGTTGCCATTACCTTTTTGAAAGATATATATGTTTTAATGCCTCATATTGATGAATGTACCTTATTATTCTGAATGTTTACTTATAAATTGTAATTTATAATCACCGAGTTACATAAATTCATATTTTCATTTATTAATTGAGCTTTTAATATATTACAGACTCTGTGTTATCCCAGGAATTCACAGGTGATTCAATTACGAGACATTATCCCTGCTGCCATGCAGCTAAGGTTTTCTGTGTGGGAAAACTATATTACAAAAAGATAAATCACAGTGCAATAGGGTAAATGTCACAGGAAAGTGAACAATATTTTCAGAGAAGAAAAGTTTTCCTTCAAAAAGCACATTTTTAAACATCAGCAGATATAATATCATTGTGGCAAACCATTTCATAAGTAATTGAAATACCTCCTAAATGCCATAATAGAAAGGTATATTTGATAAATAAGACATTATAGGTTATAGTATCAATAGAGGAAGTGAAATGTGCCATTTCTATGACAAATTCTCTATTTCTATATGACAGAGTCTTTATTTCTATATATGAGTGATTCTAATCAGATACTAGTGTCTAGCATATGCTGCCCTCAGAGCATATTGGCAGTATGATCATCTGACCAAGACCTGAAGATCTTGGCCCTAGGTTAGCAAGTCAGTCTACTCTTTCCTCTCTTCATGACCATTCTATAACTAAGCTTTTGATTTTATCCATTGCTGATGTGTTCATGTATCTACATATAGCTTACATTTGGCATGTCTTAAATAAACAATATTTGATTCCACTTGTGATGATTTGTCTGAAAATATCTTGCTCAAAGCATTTCTCAGAAGGAGAAGCAGTTGATTTCTACTCCCCTCTTAGGGCATTTGTGTATGTCTTTAATAGTTTAGCATACAGCACTCTCAAATTCCTTATCTCCCCTGACCGGTGTTACATTTGCACTATTGCTTAGATATTGTATACTTCAGTTTATTTATTACTCTATCACAATTTTCTGGGTCTTCTCAACCAAGCCCTTTTTCCTAAGATAAAAGACAGAAGACTTTCTGTGATGAGAAGACATACTCATTGAGATTATGATATATGATTGCTGAGCCAAACAGTAGTCTCGATGTTGCTATAAAGAAATTTCATAAATATGACTGGCATTTATAATTGCTTGACTTTAAGTGAAAGAGATTACTTTCCATCCTTTAACTAGGGTAATGCAGCTCCTTCATTTCCAGGGGGAAATTGTGTTTGTTCTTGACAAGGAAGATTTACACCAAAAATACCTAGAAAAACACTGTACTAAACAGCATATTGAAGGTGGAACAGATCTGTCCACCTCAGAGAAGTCAAGAAGTAATATCTATGTGGCCTTGATCTTGGTAAGTACACTCAGTTCCTTTGTAAACCTGGGTGATCTTGAGAAGATCTTGATGAGTATTTGCCATCAACATTGGAAAACTTCCCAGTTGCCTCATGCTAAATCTATTTTGCTTCTCTCTTCTTATTTTCCTGTCTCTGCATACACATTTACCTCTATACTCACCTCCAAAATTCACATAAGCCACTTTTATTTGTAAAACCTATTTTATATTTTTACTCCACCATGACTTCAGCATCTACAATCTCCCCTCTTTTATACATTGTGGATAAGAAATGTTCAAAGATTCTTTGTTTCACGCCTCCGGGACACATTTCTAAACCTGTACTGACACATTAAACATCTTAATTCTTTAAAAATTAAAAGAAAAAGAAGATTCATTTTATATTATGAATATAATATATTTCCCTTTAGTTAGCTTCTGAATATAAATTCAACTATCTCAACCACTTGAATTTATTTTTAATTGTACACTTCCCTTAAGATGATTTCTTGAAGATGATACTTAACAAATTGATATTGTAGCAAAGAAAAATTCAGTAATAGTGAAACACGAAGACTTTTTTTTTGTTTTTCTTTTTCATTAAATATCACGTTATTTGAAGTGACTTGGTTATTTGAAGGTGTTATCAGAAAGAATAGCTATTTTTTCCTGTTCCTATGATCGTAAGTACCTTTCATTGGCCACATTTCATAACCATATTCATTATTTCTGTTTTCTAAACTTGTCACTAACTTATTTAAAGTTATTTTCATGATCACTTTTTTCTCTCTGTTTCATTTTTGGTTCTGGAATACATCCTTTTATGACCTTGTATTTTTTTCTAATAATGTTTTTATGTATTTACAGGTGTTTATTTTATTAATGTATCTGACTTATAAGGTATAGATTTATGGATAACTTATTTACATTTTTTGTATGTTTAGATAAATTACATATATATTTTCTCTAGAAGTCTTTCAAATCCTTATTGTTTGATTTACATGTTTTTCTATGCATATTCCCTTAAAATATGTTATATTATTTCCAAGATTAATATTTTTTTTCTTTTAAGTATTTCAGAAAGTGTGGTTCTCCTATGTTGTTAATTATCTTTAGGTCTATCCATTTTTCTTCAGTTTGCATTTCTCTTTTTGCTTCTCCTACCTCTTCTTTAATTTTTGCTCTTTTAGTTTGGCAGGCATATGAGAGATTGCATGTGATTTTATTATATTATGATTTCATTTTTACAAATTCCAGTGTAATTTATTGACTTGCCAACAAATTCCACAGTTAGTTAAAAATAAAAGAAACAACTACATCCCTACATTCTAACTTTCAAATGGAATAGAATACATACTGTTCCCAGTCGGACATTGTAATGTCCCAACAATATTAATTTGGAAGTTTTCCAAAGGTAGAATTACTCTAGCTCTTTCTTTGGTCTCTGGCTGCCAGAATTCTGTCTACCCCACACTGTACATCGATTATGTGCACAGATCATTATTGCCTTTTTACCATCTGATTGTGTGATGCATTTCATTCTCTCTGCTGTTACAGCTAATCCATCCATGCTTTGTAGCACCAGATGGTAAGCATCCACAGCCAGTCCTAGTTAATCTGCAAAAGTTCTCCATGCATACTCTTTTTTTTTATTAGCATTTGGAAGACTTTAAACCAAGAAATCAACATTGTAGAAATTCACACATACCATCTGCAGTGTAAAATCAAGTCTGCTGATAGATTGCATTGATTATCAAAATTGATTTTGATTTCCTGTCCTAATGTTTAAATTGTTAAAATATAATTTATATGATTCCAAAGGATGCATATCTGAATTCCTACATAAAATTTTACATAAAAATGAAGAAACTATGTGTCATTGACAAGACTACCTGTCTTCCTATGAAATGTACTTCTACTGGCTCTCTAAATCCTCAGAATGTCTCTCCTGTTCACTGTAAATGCTTACTTTAGATGCCATTTAATTTCACATTTGCCATTTTTGCTATTTCAGTTCTTTGTTAATCATATACTGATGATGAACTTGAAACTGAGACAATTTTGTTAAAGTTTTCAAAGGTTATGCTACTCTTACTGCTGCTTAGCCCAAAAGATACATTAATTACAATAACTTTCAGTAGATTTGTACCATGATCTCTGGTGGCAGTCCAAGAACAAAGTTACCTTTTGGCCACTGTGTGCCCCCCCAAAACACAGTAAGATATAAATCTTATATAAATGCGTGTACAAAAATATAAGTATATAACAGTGATGCAGCAAGAAATTATTTTGTAGGGTGGGAATAAGAGTTTTATTCCTCTACCTAGTGCAAGAATTCTAGACCATAGTGAATACCCAAGGACAAAGCCCTGCTGTAAGACAGGTGCAGAAATATATCAGAAAAGTAAGAGTGACAACAATAGCCATAAGGGAAACAGGAGAGAAAGATGCCCTTAAAATGAATAGAAGGATTATTTGGGGAAGAATGGAAAATAATTATTTTGAATTTAACAAAGTGGTGATTAAATATTTGACGAAATATTTTTGATGAAATAATGGAGATAAAAGCTTAATTGGATTTATTCCAAAAGAGAATACAGGGAAAGAATTTGGCAGCCACGAACATTATCAACATTTTCCAAAATTTTAGAGCAGTAAGAAGTAGAAATAATAACCGAAGAACAAGGTAAAACCAAAGGATGGTTTTCTTAGAGAAAGTAAGAGGATGTTTATAGTTTGATGGCACTGATCTAATGAAAAGAAAGAAGTGACAAACAAGAGAAACAGACTGAAGGCTAAGTAGGTGAAAAGACCTTGAGTCTAGGGCACAAATGAAGGTCTGCCCTTAGGTGCATACAAGAGAGTCCTTCTATATTAGTAGAAAAACGTAAGAATGAACTGTTACCAGTATAAATATGTGAGTAGATTTGGTAAAAGGTGATCCTAAAAATTCTCTGGTTATTTTTTTCTATTATTTCAAATAGTATACAACATGATAGATTGAGATCGAAAATGGGTAGTAAAGTTGGAGGCAAAAGACGAGAGGAGAAAGTTTGAAGAATTCATATTTACATATGTGCATGTGGGAGACAGTGGACTACAGAAATACCGTGTGAAAGCTGGTCATTGAGGCTGGTTTTCTGCTGGGTCATCAGAGAACTGTTAAGTCCTTAAGCATTGTTAAATCCTGTTGTGATTTTAGAATCACTGAAATCAGAATAAAATGTAGAGTCGATGAATTGGAAAAATCATAGATGTGTTAGCAGAGTGGAATCTTTGAAATTGAGAATATGGAGAGTTTGCAGTTGCTGGTCATGTCAGGTTCATGGTTATGACCAAAAGAGTTATAATTCAGCCATTATTTTAGGAGGTGTAGTTAAGAAATCAAGGATCACAGTTTCAGTGGATCATCAATGTGGAGCTTGAAATCATATAGAACTTGATCCTGTTTCTTTAACATTATAATAGTCCAAGTGCTCAACATCAAGAACTGCATAGAATATTTGGAAATGTTTCTTATATTATTTTATTGGATTTGTTTTGGTTCATCTTTACCTACTTCCTATTATGCATGGATATTTTCCCCTATTATCTGTAGGTAAGCAAAAAGCCTTCCTTATCCCAATGTTCTCATCTCAACTCTAGAATTCTAAAAGCAGTATGTGGTGAGTGAAACCGACTAGCAAGATGTTTTTAATCACAGTTTGCAGAGGCCTCAGGAGTCTAGATGTTCAGATGTCTCTGATTCTGAATGATGAAATCCAGCCCTACAATTATGTCCCAGCAAAGACTGCTCCAAAAGAACCAAAGTGCACTCTGATGAGATCTCGAGTGATAGGAATGCCATACTTCATGCATCAAGTTAAAGAGAGGAGACGAGTGTCAAGGACCTTATTTTCCAAGAATCTTCTACTCTGTACAATTTCTTACTCCTTTTTAATACCCTATTTTTACAACAATATCTTTAGAATACAGTTCATACTTGTTCTTTCCTGGCTGCCCAGGAGCCCCAGTGGGCTTGATTGTAGTGCAGACCCCAAACTGGATATGTGATTCTTGCCTGATGATTGTCCAATTCCTTAATCTAAAGGTGGAGAGAAGGCCAAAACTTCCACAGAAAGCATAAGTTAAGATCGAGTTTATCTAAGTTATTTGTATAATTACTTGGAACAGAGGATGTGTCTTGTAGCCCTGCAGGAACTCTACAAAAGAAGTATAAGTGAGGGTGACTTATTTCTTCCCCCTTTGAATGTTTCTTCGCAGCCTTGGAATCAGGAGGGGATCCATTATGGTTTGTACATGAGATGTCCCCCAGAAGCTCCTGTGTTAATACAGGAGTGTTCGGAGGTGGGATGATTGAATTGTGAGAGCTGTAACATAATCAGCACACTTGAACTAGGATGGGGGGATGACTGTAGGCAGGTGGGGTGTGGCTTCATGAGGTGGGTCATTGGAGTCATGTCCTGAAGGGTTCACCTTCCTTATGGTTCACCTTGTCCCTTTTCTCTTTCTGCTTCCTGGCTACCAAGAAAGGCAAAATGCTCCTCCACCACACCCTTCCATCATGCTTCACCTCGGGCCCAGAGGAATGGAGTGAATTCATCATAGACTGAACCACTGAATCCATGAGCCAAAATAAGCTTTTCCTGCCCTAAGTTGTTTTGGTCCAGCACTTTATTTAGATACCAAAAGCTGTCTAAAACAGGTCCCAACTCTTCTCCATTTATCTTCAACAAGAAGAGACTTCAAAGCAGAGGGAGTGTCTTAACTTCGTCTGCATTCAAGGTAACATTAGCCAGAGGCTTCAACTTCTACCCCAGCTTGAGGATTCTAGCTAAGAACCAGGTTCTTCTCACATTCTTCAATTTCTTTATTGAAGCTTCTGAAGATCTAAAAATGCATAGCAGACATATTTGGTCCTATAAATCCTTTGGTGATTCATTTTGCTTTATTTACTAAGGAATACAGGATTAGTTCTCTGGAAACCATAAACAAAAATAACCAACATGGTTTCAGCACCATTATGAAAACACAAATAACTGGGATGGAAGCAGACCTCAGAGGGATAAGCAAGCTTTCCTCTCTTCCAAAGTGGAGTCAATCAGTCAGGCACTAAGGGGGCTCAGATCCAGTGTTACAGAAGGGGTTTGAGTTTTATAGTTTACAATGAGGGTGGATTAATCACTGGAAACTGGGGATGTGTTTTTTGGACAGTCAGAAAGATCAGACCTTAGTGTTCACTGCTTATCTTCTTCCTCTGGGACCCATTGTTACCCAGAGCTTCAATATTTGCTTTTCTTCTTTTAGGTCTCATCAGCAATAGGAAAGGGTAAAAGTCTAGGACCAAGCGTTTTAGTGTCCACCTTCTCCCCTCAGTCCCCACTGTAGTTGGGAAGGGATGAAAGTTTGCTTTTGTTGGACATGCTGGGGATGAACCCAGGAAGGGATGAAAGTTTGCTTTTTTTCCCTTGGTGCCCTTGGTTACTGGGAAAGGATTTACTGGGAGAAGTTTAACGTTTGGCTAATTTCCCTCTCCTTCCCATCAACACCATCTTTCTTTTTTTTCCCAGGGGCTGTCTTATAGAAATATTAGTTTTCATAACCCTTCAGAAATCACCATAGATCCTTTCTCAACATTATCTTTTTAACCTCTGCAATCCATCCATAGGGGATTTTGCATATGTGTTTTGCTCTCCTTGGGTGATCTATGCCTGATCCATATCATGCTCCCCCACCCCCGGCGAAGCACTCTCATTTTAAATGTGCCAGTCTACACTTCAATGCTATGGCAAACTTCCAAGGTGTGGTGAGCTTGCCTTGTTCTACAGCCTCATGGTCTCCTGTACTTACCTGCACTATCTTACCTCTCATCACACTTACTGCAATTTATTGTAAAATGCCATCTTTGCCACTGACCTCTAAGTGTCCCAGGTATGTAAAAGGAGTGTCTGTCCTTTTGACTTTAGTATTTCTCATGTTTAGTACACAGTTCCTGGGGCATAGTTCTCACTTTAGAAAAAAAAAATGAATTAACAAATAGATCAATAAATAATGGATTCTGCTTGTTTATTTCATGACAAGGTTGTTAACTTCTTATGCCCGAATATCTGAATTTGATAACCGACATCCCTAGCTAACTCCTACTGAAATTGTTGGCATGATTTGTTGCTGCCTTGCACTCCCCACAGGAATTTTTAGTGGAACAATTGCATTCTATTGTACTCTAATTCATTCTCTTCACCTTAGGTCTCAAGCATAAGAAGCTGGAGTATTGGCAAAGTTTTTGCCATGATGTTATTTTATTCCCCAGTTCTTGTTATTATTTTTTCTAATTGGAAAATAAATTTTCTATAAATCAGATGTACAATCTTGATATCTTTCTAAGAGTTGGATGTAATATTTCACACTCTAACATTGGGATGTAAGTGCATATAGGTAACTGAGATTTTAAACAGTTCAGTCAAGATTGTTATCACCTCTCCTTTTACCTGGGGAAAGCAGAACTTATCTTTGATGCTGTGTGAATGAATGTGTGTATGTATGTGTTTTCTTTTTAAGACATTTTCTGATCTCTTTACAACAGTTATTTTCATCTTCCTGTGTTCTGTCTCTCTCTGTGTTTCTGTCACTGCTACTTTTTACTGAACCTTGAACTCTTTGAAAGTAACAACACTTTCATTTTGTTAGGATATCCTTCATAATACTCAGTATAATATTGTGCATGTTATTCGTTTTTGACAATGTTTTGATGTTCATCACTATTATAGTTTGATGTTCCTCACTATAATAAATATGAATAGAATCAAGCTCTTGAATAAAGTATACAAAATTTAATTCAGTACATTTAATAGGGAAAATGGAAGAAATTAGATTTATTTTAAATTTTTTTTTCCAGATTTCAAGTTTTGAAATATCACAGTTTACAGAGGCAATGAATCAGAATTGAGCACATTCTTTGCCAAACAATGTATTGTCCTTGCAGGTCTGTTATTTCAATAACAAGGTCTTAAATTATCTCTATATAAACTACAGTAATATAAAATTTCTCTGCATACAAACTCATACATTTAAAAAATGTTCCATTGAAAAAATAACTTTGTAAAGGACAATTAAGAAAATAATTACAATATATCATCTTTGTCTCCATAAAATTAGTGAACAGATAAGAATGATGAGTGAAGTACACAATAGAAAATAGTGTGAATCAAATTGCAGGACGCATCTTTTCAAAGAGTAGCCAGGTGGGGAGCAATAAATGATAGATGGTTCTTTTGAATGTAGTATTCACCAAGCATCTGGTCTTTCACCTTACTTGGTTATGTCATTCACTTTAATTATAGTGAAAATTCTTTTCTACATTATGTTTTACGGTATACATGCACACACAACACATATCTATATACTCTAACATATGTGCACACACAAAATAAGAGCAGTTTATTAATGTGTCATGTTTATTACTTAACTTTATTGCAAATATTGCTATATATTAACAAACTCAAAAAATCACTTTCAATTATTATTATTAATAGTATTAGTATTATTCATGTATTTATTTACTTTTAAGGAATACTTGGGATTGAACCCAGGGGTTCTTCACCACTGAGTCACATGCCCTGCCCTTTTCATTTTTTATTTTAAGACAGGGTCTTGCTGAATTGGTTAGGGCCTCCCTAAGTTGCTGAAGCTGACCTCAAATTTGCAATCTGCTTGCCTCAGTCTCCAGAGTCTTACATTTAAAATACTGTATTTTTAAATGTATTACAAGCCTACACCACCAGTCCTGACTCAATAGTTGTTTTTTTAACACTTAAGAAGAAATCTCATAAAAAACTTATTATTTAATTGTTAAATCATTAAACAGCTTTGGCCCTTGGTACATCTACTCTAATTACCTTCAGGTATATGTCTCAAAGCTCAAATTTAACATAAACATGTAACCTTAATAGTTGTTGTTTTACAAAACTCCACCAGGTTAGAGAACACTGAAATCTGAAATACTTAGCAATTCCAGAAGTGCAATTCTTATTGAAAGTAACCCAGAGGAAACACATCTTTCCTTATTATCCCCCCAAATCTTCCACAAAACATTTTCAAGACAAACCTTGCTACATGTCACTATGTTAAACACAGTATAAGATGCACTGATAAATTGGAACACAAATGCGTAAACAGATCCAACAAGTGAATCATGAAAACTCTTATGGGAAATATTTTATATGGCAAAGTTTATAGGATATTTCATTGTCTTTCAAATAGTCTACACATTTATCTCAACACTGTTTAAAGATTTTGAAAACTTCCTTTAGAATAGTATTCCAAGTAGTTGGGCAAGATGGTTCATACCTATAATCCCAGTGGCTTGGAGGCTGAGGCAGGAAGATCTCAAGTTCAAAGCCAATCTCAGTAATGATGAGGCTCTAAGCAACTCAGTGAAACTCTGTCTCTAAATAAAATACAAAATAGGGCTGGGGATGTGGCTCAGTGTTTGAGTGTCCCTGAGTTCAATCCCTGGTACGAAAAAAAAAAAAAAAAAGAAAGAAAGAAAGAAAAAGAATAGCATTCTAAGCTAAGCTAAGTCACTTATGAATGTATTGAAATACTTTTTAGAATAATCATCTTAGTTCTATAGTTAGCTTATGTAAATTCCATAGTATATTTGAAATTTTTGTTGGTGTATTAAAATTGTATGTATAAATAATACTTGGATCCATTGTGACATACTTCTATGTGCACAGAACATAATGTAACCAATTTCACTACCCAATACCTATATTTTACCCCCCCCCTTCCTCCCTCTGATCACCTTCCTTTCCTCTTCTGACCTCCCTTATACTTTCACGAGATCATTTTTCCCTTTTTCCTCTCTGGCTTCTACATGTGAGAAAATATATAACCCTTGATTTTCCAAGACTGGCTTATTTCACTTAATATGATGCTCTTGA
Organism: Glaucomys volans; assembly: GCA_020662805.1. NCBI lineage: Eukaryota > Metazoa > Chordata > Mammalia > Rodentia > Sciuridae > Glaucomys > Glaucomys volans. Next base: position 240,654 of record JAJEJO010001259.1, read on the forward strand.
GTTCTGTATGTTTTCCTACAAAAGACATTATTTTGTTTTATGTTATGGCTGAGTAAAACTCTATAGTGTGTATATGCAACATTTTCTTTATCCATTCATTTGTTGATGGACACCTAGGCTGAAATCATATTTTGGATACTATGAATGGTGCTGCTATCAACTTGGCATGTGTGTATATCTATGTTGTGCTGACTTTAATTTTTAAATATTTTGGATAAATACCAAAAAGTAGAGTAGCTGGGCCTTATGATGTTTCCATTCTTAGTCTTTTGAAGAGCATCTATGCTGATTTTGTAGTCTCTGTACTAATTTACAGTCCCAATAGTGCACAAATCTTCCTTCTTTCCCCCCATATCTTCACCAGCATTTATTATTATAAGTGTGTGTGTTTTTTTGTTAGTTTGTTTTGTTCTGTTTTATTTTGTTCTGTTTTTTTCTGTTTTGGGATTAAACCCAAGGTAGCATGCTTGCATGCTTGGCAAGCAATCTGCCATTGAGCTATACTCCCAGTACTAATTTGATCATTGCCATTCTCACCGAAGTGGGATGAAATCTTAGTGCAATCTTGATTTGCATTTCCTGATTGCTAAAGATGTTGAATACAATTTTTACACAATTCTTGACCATCTGTATTTCTTCTGTTCAGAAGTGTCCATTTAGTTCATTTGCCCATTTATTGATTGTGTTATTTGTTTTCTTACTGGTGAATATTTGGAGTTCTATATGCACTCTGGATATTCATTCTCTGTCAGAAAAGTAACTGACAAAGATTTGCTCCCATTCTGCAAGTTTCCTCTTCATGTCTTCAGTTGTTCCCCTTGCTTTGTAAAAGATTTTTAACAAAATGTCATCCCATTTATTAATTCTTGGTATTATTTCGTGGGGTTTAGGAGTTCTGTTTAAAAAATCTGCCTGCACCTATATGTTGGAATGTTGACCCTATATTTTCATCTAGAAGATAAACTTTATTGTTCTAATTCCTAGGTCTTTGATCCTTTTTGAGTTACTTGTGCAGGGTGAGAGTTGGGAAATTAATTTCATTGTCTTATAAATGTATATTCATTTTTTCCCAGCACATTTGTTAAAAGGCTGTCTTTTATTCAATGGTGACTTTGTCCAAGATCAGATGACTACATCTATGTGGGTTTGTCGCTGTTACTTCTCTTCCATTCCATTTGTTCATGGGACTTTTTTTTATGCCAGTGCAATGCTGTTTTAATTACTATAGTCATATAATGTACTTTAATTCAGGGTATCATGAAGCCTCCAGCTTTTTTGGCATAGAAATGTAGTGGTCATTCTGGGTATTTTATTTTTTCATAGAAATTATGTGACTTTAACAAACAATAAAATTGTCCATTATTCAACTTTTTCAAATTTATTGCCAAAAAATACAAGAATTTTATTTTGGGTTTCAAAGAAAGCTTTCCAAAGTTGGTTCTTCAGATATGAAAGAATAATATTCATGAATATTTAGAATGCAAAGCTTTCCACCTCATGGGAGTAGTGTAATTTTAATTAAATACTTGGCATCTTCTGTAGGTCAAAATCATATTAATTTTAGAAACAATTTGTTTTTAAAATTTGTTCATTCAGTAAGAGAGAACTTAAAAGTACCAAGTAGACAGCTATAAAAATACTATGAAGGATTTTTTAAAATCTTATATTGTCTTTATATTGGAGATATCTAATTGGCACTAAAATTTATGATTATCTAGAATCAAGAAAAGAAAGAATAACATTTTATTTTAATATAAAACGTGCATTATTGAAAAGTGCTCATGGATGCAAGTCTTTCCTGTAAATGCCCTATTTTCTAAATTTAGTCAAAGTAAATTTAGGAATGTTTCCCCATCTTCAATTTATTAGTCTCTACTTCTGCTGCTAAATAAATCATTTTTGTACAGATAACGGATATTCCTTATGAATACATGTAGTTGATGCATTAAATATGCATTGAGTGTTTCTGTATGAGCAATTTGTGTGGGATACAGGGTCACAAATATTTTGCAAAGACGTGCTCATATTTTTTACTATTTGGAATAGATTTACAGAATTAACAAAAAATATGAAATATATCATATAAATGTTATAAGAAACAAACAAAATTTGTGACAATCAGAAGAAAATGTGAATTTTGACAGGGTGAAGGAAATTAGAGTAGTACTCACAGATGTGGCATTTGAGTTAACCTTTGAATGATGAGAGGTTTGAAAGGAAACAGCAGGAGAAGCGCACTGGAGCACAAAGAATGACATGAGTGAAAAGGGAAAGGCATTGTGGGTAAGGGAGATGGTAAGGTGGTGGGAAATGAGACAATGTATTGGCACCTCATTTCACATTAAAGAACTGGCCTACAGAATATACTTTAATGAGGAGCTCCCAAGTAACTTTTGAGCAAGAAAGTTGCTCTTTGAAAAGACGAGCAGTTCTGTTATAGTAACACTGACACTCACTAGTATGGAGGGTTTGTAGACTATTATTAGCAGGAGGATCTGTTGGTGGCTTTGTTTTTTGTTTGCTTTATTTTCTGACTGTTAAGAAAGCAGTCTGAATCTCCTTGATAGGGTTGTAGTTCAATTTTAGAAGACAAAACACAAATGCACAAAAGCACACTTGCAAAAAAAAAAATACACATAGGAAGGGAAATAGTTCTGGGACTCTCTGCATTTCATGTTATTAATTTATTAATTTAGTCATAAAAAGGATATACTCTTCTGATTTTTAATTAGTTTTATGAATGACTACTAGGGATGTAGAAAGTGGTCATTCTCACTGGCATCTGCCTCAGCGCTACTTTTTGAAATCTCCTTATTACTCCAGTGAAATAAAGATGCAAATTAGGAATAAAAGTATTTAATTCTGTAGCAGCTGTACTTCTTCACATTGTTCACAGATGGGATGCAAAAGCAATTGACAGCTAATCTGTAATTTGGTCTGGAAGTCAAATACATTTTTTAATTCTCTCAGTAGCTTCTTAGATTGGCATTGGAACTTCTTTTTGAATATTTATGACTAAAATCAAACATCTTGATTGTCAAAAATCCAAATTTCATTATCTAACTGATTTGTACGTCAAAACCTATCAATTTGAATGAGTACACTATATAATGTCAGTATCATTAATGTTAAAGGAAATAATGTTCCATGACTTTATTTTAGTGAACATAAAACTTAGGGTTAACTTAACTAACATCAAACTACTTTGCAAATTCCAAGATAGGACAATAGGAACAACTGACAATTCATGCTTCTTTTCATGTGAATATAGATCTCATCAGACCATGGTACATTGTAGCAACCCTGTTGACCATCCCTATTCCTTCCCTAATACCACCTTCCAGCTGTGATTTTGATTATTTTAGAAAGATGAAAATTTTAGATATGGAAACATTTGATTAATAGTGACAGTAATAGTAGATCTACTACACATTATGTTTTCCTGTCACTTCTTTTTCTCCGCATGTTTTATTTAGCCTTTTGTTAATGACACTGGCAAGGTATATATGTTACTCAGTTCTGCTCTCTCTCCAGCATTTCAAGTTCTCTTTGCCATTCCTCTACTTTTATTCATGTATTGTTTTCAATTTATACACACACAAACACACACACACACACACACACACACAGATATCATTTTCTGTTTGTTCTTATGGTTATGGGGATTGAACCCCCAAGGTCTAGAGCATGTTATAAAAATCTTCTGCCACTGAGCTATATCCCCAGACTTAACAGACGTCATTTTGGAAGTTAGAATGGACTTTATTAAAAGCAATGAGGCTTTGAGGAAGACAATTTGTTAGTTTGAGCTCAACTCTTGTATTTTGTACATTTTAATTTTGTTTGGAGTACCTGAGAAATGCATGCTAATTTGGAATAAAACAGAATGTTTAAGCCAAAAGGTAAGATGAGATGAAAATCTGATATGCATCAAATAAATTATAATTTATTAAGTTCTTAACATAAATATCAAAAATGCATTTATTTCAAAAGAAGATAATAAAATTACCTAAATCTAAAATAAAATGTTATTTAATAACATCTTTCCACAAAAAAGTCTAGGTAAATAAATATTTAAACATTTTTTAAGTGAAATATGTTTTAATATCGTGAATAGATTAAAACTTTCTAAACTTATTAGTTATTAACTCATTATTAAAATCAGGTGATGACATTGATTCTTTGCATGAAAATTATAGAGTCAATCAGAAACATCCTGCCTCATTCTGCAGCCACCAGGTACCAAAGCACTGGTATGGGTATACGTTTTACTCATCTTTAGTAACAACAAGATAAATTCTTCCTTCTTCTATATAATGTTATAATAAAGTAACTGCATATGCTTTGTTATACCTCCACTAATGGGTACCCTTTAACTTCCTTTCCTTTCCATCTTGCAAAAAGCAAATTCACTGCTTGAATAATAGATTATGGAAGAAAAATACTTACAATTTTGAGCTACATTACAAAATACTTTGCAAACTTTGCTTAGCTTATCTTAGGCCCCACTTTTTGTGGACCCTAAATCACACGTAAAATTTTTTAATACTGTGAGAAGGACATGTGGGATCAGCCATGTGAATGTCTTTTAATCATGGTCGAACCCAGTTATAGCCTTTCATCCTTCTTGATAAGACACCAAACATGAGATAGAAGACATTTTAGACCTCTTTATCAGCCCATCTGCCAGCTAAATAGCAACAAGCGACCTTATTCAGCGTGTCCCAGGAAAAGACAACCACCAAACTCAACCTTGCTCAACTTCTTGTTTCACAAAATTGTGAGATGTAAAACATTATTTTTTTATTTTAAGCCTGTAAGTTTGGTGTGATTTCTTATGTAGCAGTAGATGACAAGAACAAAGCTAGTCACTAGCTACTCAACTTGTATGTTTGAGTTCATCTACTGTACTATATTGTAAGTCTTCTATTATTTTTGTACTGCCTGAAGAGGTCTCTTCATCAATGAATCCTTTTAAAGTTGGTATACTAGTAATTCAGTTCTTAGTTTTCACACATTCAATAATGTCTTTGTTTCATTTTAATTTCTGAAGGATACACCAAATAACAGAAGCTTGCACTGACTGTACTTTCTATAGAGAGCCTAGAAAATGATGTGTACTTCCTTATATCCTCCATGATTCATCATGAGAAATATGCTTTAAAGTATTCTTTCCTGATTTTTAATGATTTTATTCCTCTGACTACTATTTCTGCACAAATTACTTTGAGATAAACAATTCTCATTTTGCAAGAAAAATATTTTGTCTTCACTTGTAAGATTTTTCCTCTTTTTGTTCCCCTCTGCCTTCCTTTTTCACATTGTCAAGCTATCTTAAATGTCTACCAATTACTGGTTCTGCATTCATATATAATAATAAAATGCTAAAGCTTTGGAGGCTCTGTATATCTGGTTGAAGATTAATACCTGTAGGCTTTTTATTTATGACAAGTAATTAATAAACTGCAAATACTTATGAAGTGATTATTAATAATTAATAATTAAGTTATGAAATAATCCAAAGGAAACATTTGAAAGCACACCAAAGACAATATTTTCTCCTGGGGTGATACTACACCAGAGCAATGTGTGACCTCAGTATATTGGACAAGGATTAAAGAAAACTATGGAACAGGGGTCTGTAAACATTAATAAAATAATAATAAAATTTGGAATAACTTAAAACAGGGAGAACAACTCAATGTAAGGCCTTGATTTTATGTAAACAAAAAATGGTTCAAATACCCCTATGAACATTGCAATAGGGACTTTATACTTCCTTAATATATATATACATATTTATATATATAGTATATATATACACACATACACACACATATATATATATATTAATAATAGAAAAGAGGATAATCCTAGCAAAGTTTCTAGCCCAAAGTAGAACTGCAGGTAAACATGGAAGCCAATGAAAATAATGGATGAGAGTTGAAACACATGTCAGGGGTTCCTTTTTATTGGAGAATAGACAGTTCCATACTAACAGCAGAAACAGCAGGGTATAGAATCCAGGTAGCAGTGGTAGTCAGTGGAAATTCTGTTCCTGAAGGAAGACGAAATTCATCAGCTGCTGCTGCTGACAGGGTGTTAAAGGGTAAATAGAGCAGAGTAGGGAATCATCTTTTGGAGAAGCAGGAAGTCTTAAAGGAAGAAGGAAATAAGACATGATTGTCGGGAAGAATTGAGGGCTCCTTTTAGGTCAACGTTCATAATTTAAAATTGAACCAGTGAGGATGTTAAGTTTCACTGAGCACCCCTGTGTGTATTCTTCGAGATAAAGATGTCCTTTAGCTTTGTCTAAGAATGCTGAACACTTTCTCTATCTTCTTTATATGGCATAATTGAGATCTTACAAAAAAGTGGAGAATGAGATGTGAGGCACAGTATAGTGTGCATTCATTTTACTCCATACCATTTTTATTGGCACAAATATCTTCATTTCCTCTGAAACAATTAGGAATTCAGATCTGGTAAATAAGTTTATCATAATAACACAGCAGAAACAATGGAAATGAAACAAATATAAGATTGAGCTATTATATACTATATATTATGAATAAATGTCTCCAATCAAATAGTTTTGGGGATTTTCATAGTCTTTTGTTTTTGTATTTAATATTTAACATATAATTTCAAGGCAAAAACTAAGGCATGTTTAAATAATAATAATTGTTATTATTATTTTCTATCATGATAAAAGCATCTTTTTTAGTTACTAAAACTTTTTTCTAATTCCAATGTGAATAGTACACTATCTAAATTTAAATGTGGAAATGTATGTATTGTTTCAGATTCCATAAGAAATGGTGAAAAAGATTCAATACTGAACTTACTTGAAAGGCAGATGTACTAGTTAAATTAACTCTTGTTAAATTAAACTTTATTAAACACTTCTCTATATGAGATATGGAATAGGATAGTTTGTGTCTAGTTTGTTTTTTTTTCATCAATTCTCCACATCACATTCCAATGTACCATGTTGGAATGATTTGCAGTATTAACACTTTCCAACTATGGAGGTTAAAAAAATTTCTACACTAAATACAATCTATTGTGATGTAATGTAGGTAAGTGATTCTGTATTTTAAGTTAAGCAAAATTTGTGAAATTAAGAAGATTGCATATCCATTCAAGGAAATAAGTGCCAGGTAAGGGTCTCTGCATCTCAAATACACTGGTACCTGGACTACAATTGGCCCCTAATTGTATTCTCCAATGTCAATAAACAGCAGTGTTGCAAGAAAGGATGCCTGTCAGTAAAGGACATTTTCAAAGTCACACAGCATGTGTATTTCCTTATCAGAAATCATTATTAAGAAAAAAAAATGTGGCATTTCAATAAGTTGTCTATTTTTAAATTTATAAGTACAGAGGTAGAAAGGAACTTCCATTTTTTAGGTACAGTCACAAAAAAAAAAAAAAACGTAAATCCCTTACCAGGTGCCATATACACAAATAACAGCAACACATATATTATCAAGTTGTATTTTTGATTAAATCTTCAATTACACAGAGAAGCATGGGACATAAAAGATTTACAATAGGAAATATTTCATAATTGGTTATTAGTAAGATTTATTACCTTTTGTGATCTCCCCAAAATGTTAATTTAGGATCTAATGTATTATAATTGCCAACAGTATGCAGTTTTCATGGCAGTCCTGACCAGTTGTGAAATTTTCATTTTGGCGGAACCACTCAAAACTAGCATCTTTCTGGTTCACTTGTGAAATGGCTTGTTTTTTGGAAATATTTGAATGATATGATTCTTCCAAAATCCAGAGAGGCCCACTAGGTGATGCCCTTTTTTGTTGCTCTCAGAGGATGCAAATGCTACAATTATTTCTCACTATAGAAATCCAAATGTGGCTTGGACCACTGAAATCTTAGAAATCTTGCTGGGACAGAAGGCAGTTGAATTTTTAAATGTTTATTTCCAACTTTTTGACACATAGATATCCTACCAATACATTTAGAATAATTGTTTCTTAGTGTTCACTAAATCCAATCAGCATCATGTTACCATTATAATTACTAGCATGAAATTTTGTGTAAGGGAAAACCAAACAAGGTCCCTAGGAAATAAATGATGACAGAGGACTCATTGATAGTTAATATACTATCGAAGTAGGATATTGACGGCTTGTTAACTAAAAGCTGACAGTTCCTGGCAGCTTATTAGTAAGGACATTAAAAAATAAATTCCATTGCAATGTCCCAGGTACAGAGGGCGTTTTAATTTTCTCAAATTGTGGACCCATCCTGAACGGCAACTGCAATAGAAGTTACCATATAATTAAGTTTACTCTTTTTGTCATTCTCTAAGATCCACCTGTTTGCCCCATAAACCAAATGGGCTAGTTGAATGTAGATGTTCTAGAATGTAGATGTGCAGCTTTCAGGTCTGGATGGTGGCACTAATTTCTGTAAGGGCTCCAGGAATATGGCATTGCTTTGGTTAAAAATGTGTTAGGTAATGACAGGTCTAATGGCTTACACTTTGCCTTTACTACCAAAATAGCACTAACTCCACAGGCTAAGGAGACAATGTAGAGATTTTGATAGTTTCTAAGTATTTTTATTGTGATTGTGAATTGCAGAAATCTGGAAATAATCACTGGATGTCTGGTGAACCACTACACCACTATGAAATTGACACGATCTAAAACCTCATTGGTTGTTTGACCTACTTAAGCCCCAACTGTAACTGTGTGATCAAAGTACAAAGTATTTTTAGGCTCCAGAAACTATTGTCATATCAGAGCCAGTATCTGATAATCCTCCCCAAATCTGAATATTTCCTTCTAACTAATACATAGTCACTTGGTATACAGGCCTAAGTCCCTAGAGGAAAGGTTGGATCAAAAACTAACAGGATTAATTTTCAGCAGTGCAAGGGGTCCTTCATTGAAGAGACCCAACCTTCCTCATATTCTAGTTTTCTGAATCAATAAACCAGCTCATGAAGTTAAATTTGTGTTCACTAGGCCTATATCTCCAACCTACACACATCAAATAAGAAATTTTAAAATTGCCTACCTAGTTCTGTTTTATGGACTGTGATCATTTATGTAATTCCCTAGACATCTATATATCGGATTATTCTGACAACTGCTTTTTCTCTACTTTCCATTATGATAACCACACTCACTTTTTCTTCTTTAATTAGTTGATAACTCTTGACCCCTGAAAACCAAGGATCTCATTGGCCTTATTGTAATATGTATCCATTCATTGGAATTTAGCAGTTACCCCCGTCATTCTGGTCTTTAAAACAAGAAATCAAAGAATATTTCAAAATTTTTTTCTTATAGTCATGGCAAAAAGTAAATCATCTGGAACTTTGCAGGTCAAGTGAATAGGACTTACAACAAAAATTTACTGTAACATTCCAATCTCCCTAAGTCACTGGATACTTTCTTCTACAATACAATAAAGTATTTCTGACATTCAACTTTCATTACCATACACCAAGTTTATGTCCACATATCTGCCAATCAACAAAAAATATTTGGAGAACTTTCTAACCTCTCAAGCTAAAATTCTGAAAGCAGATTCTCTGCTTAGTGGGCCTATATCAATAAAGTTGTCCTAATCTAACCTTATATTCCTTCCATCATGAGCCGACATTTTTAATAAATTCTTTTTTTGTTCTTTTTAGCTATACATGACAGTAGAATCTATTTTGATATATTTATGCAAACATGGAATTTAACTTACTCTAATTAGGGCCTAAGTCCTAAGTGCCCAAGTGCATGTACACGATGTTGTGATTCACTGTGGCATATTCATACACGTACATAGGAATGTTATGTCAGATTCATTCCACTGTCTTTCCTATTCCAATCCCCACTCCCTTCCCTTCATTCACCTTTGTCTAATCCACTGAACTTCTATTCTTCCCCTTCACTCCCCTTGTTGTGGACTAGCAGTCACATATCAGAGAGAATATTCAAACTTTGGTTTTGGGGATTGGCTTATTTCACTTAGCTTGCTAGTCTTGAAAAGCATCCATTTACTGGCAAACAACATAAAGTCATTCTTTATGGCTGAATCATGTTGTATTGTGTGTATATACCACAATTTCTTTATCCATTCATCTCTTGATGGGCATCTAGGCTGATTCAATAGTTGAGTTATTGTACTGTTTTAAACATTAATAACACTTTCGACACATGGTCTCCAGGTAAATCATACAATTCTTTTGGTGTGCTATTCACATTCTCATGAGGCACAATTTGTGCCTAATCCTTAGCAGTTTGCTAGGACTCCAGCCTATCCAGATAACAAATCAAAAGACCAACACATTTCTATATGTTATATTCATTCAATGGGATCTTTCCTTGACTTAACCTAATTAGGATAGAGACTTTGTAACAGAGGTTAAAAAGATTATATATGTGGTCACTTTTCCATTAAGACCACCTAAAGATATGAGGTGTTTCATGCCTTATAAAATTATACAGATTCTTTTTATTTTATTTGCTTTTTCTCAAATTCTATTAAAAAGGGATTTTCTTTTAGTTCATTAAGCCTGATATAACTGAAATACCACAAATTGAGTTGATTGTAAACAGCAGATATTTATTTTTCACAGTTCTGTATGTAGGCAGGAAGTCTGAGAGTAGGGTGCCAGCTAGATTGTGCTCAGGCAACAGTTATCTTTTGAGCTGAACATGCTGAGTCCACAATGTATCCTCACATGGTAGAAGAGAAAGCTACTAGATTACTAGTAAGAAATTTTGCCTAAGATGTCTCCTTTGTGGTAAGAGGAAAGTATTATACACTTGTTAAAATTTTTAGTTTTATCGTTATGTCGAGTGTTCTTGTGGAAGGAAATTTGTTAATATTTATAAATTATTTCAAAGATGAATATCACTGAGCTTATTATACATCATTAAGGCAGAACCTTGTAAAAAGGCAATGATAGTGACCACATGAAATTCAGTATGTGCTTTTTGACCAAATCACTGCATGACTTCTCACCAAAATGCTCTTTGAAGAAATAACATTTTTTACCTTCCCCCCAAAATTGATGATACTAATAGCTCACAGATAATTAGAATTTCAGACTTTTCAGTGCCTTTCTAGATAATTTCAAAGATTATCATGTTTCCAACCAAGAAGGCATAAATCATCTATACTTATAGTTTCCTAATATTTAATAGATGTCTTCATTGGTATTTTCTCAACTGTCTTGTGTATGTGTTACAAAGTCCAAAATGATAATTTTATGTAGATTCAATGGATGTTTTATAGTGAATCAGGATACACAACAAAGTCAGTGTATAAAGATGTTATACAAATACAAAATACTTTTCTCAAATATTTCTAATGAATTAATTTATTTTATGAAATAAACTACTTAAGTTAATGCTACGCTACCTTAAAAATAGGAAAGAAAAAAAGGAGATAGAGACAATTCTAATTTAAAGAGGCAAAATAAGAAAAAATTTTGCTTTTGTTGTTCATCAGTTAGTAGTCTGAGGTACACATTTCAATTCTAAGAAGAGGCTGTATTTCTTAATTATTGTAGGACCAAGATTGCATCAAATAAATATTATCTATTATTCCCTTAAGAGATTCTACTCCTCTGCTTTGGCAGGGAGGGGCATGTTGAGAGATTATTGAGAGAAAAGGATTTCCCTTTGAAAAAGTAACTTTGGTGGAGCAGTTCTGATCCATTTCCACTCACAAAGCAGAGGCAACTGCAAAGAAAGATGGGAAATATAGTCTCCAGATAAGCAGCCAACCATATTCCTGGAAAGAAGAAGAAAACCAGTCAGTTTTTAGAATCACATTGGGATATGAAGATTCTCAAGAACTGGTTTGTACCCAACAAGAAGAGAGGGGTCAGATTTATTTCTAATTATGGTAATCACATTGGGATATGAAGATTCTCAAGAACTGGTTTGTACCCAACAAGAAAAGAGGGGTCAGATTTATTTCTAATTATGGTAGGGCATGGCTCACTTACAGGAAAGACATTTATTTCAAATAAATATTACATGGAAACTTAAGGTCAGATTAAAATTTTGTGGAAAAGCTATTATGATGATCCTTAAAGTGAGGGTTTCTATAGGGGGAAGTAGGAACTAGAGGGGCTTAAAGATATATTTTCTAGAGGTACAAGATCAGAAATAAGATAGATGTGGGGAAGTAAAAATGTTTATTTTAAACCCATATGGTCTTCCAATTTTATTTTAGAAAGGGTTGGGTTGAAATTTTAAAAGGTGGAAGGCATGAAAGAAATGAACAGTGAAAATTATAGACAATCAGAATATAAATTTAGCATATTCTATAATATATAGCATTAGTGAAGAATAACAAGAAAATCAAAATATCATGCATATAAAGTATGGGCATGGTGGTACACACCTGTAATCCCGGCAGGCTCAGGAGGCTGAGCTAGAAGGATCGAGAATTCAAAGTCAGCCTCAGCAAAAGCTAGGTGCTAATACGCAACTCAGTGAGACCCTGTCTCTAAATCAAATACAAAATAGAGCTGGAGATGTGGTTCAGTGGTCTAGTGCTCCTGAGTTCAATTCCTGGTACCCCCGCAAAAAACATGGGAGTTCCAAAACCCATATATATTTGAATAAATACTTAAAGTAACAAGCAAACAAGCAAATAAATTAAATGCAACCTGCAAAAAACAAAGCGTTTATGAGCCAATAAATACTTTGATTGAAAATAATTTAGAAATGCATTTCCCAGTATCTTATATTTTCTGGTATTTGGTCCAAATAAAAAGACATCAGGGCAGGTACTTAAAGTTTTCCAGTGAAATTGTGTAAATCTAATGATAAAATAGTGCCATGGATAAATTTGTCATTATCATGGTAGGAAGTAACAGCGGGATCCTTAGTTTTAACTGGAATTACTAACTTGCTGTTATAGTAACCCAGCGTGCTCTAGTTGTGAAGACCTCTTGATGAGTATGGCATTAACCCATGTCACTAAATAAAATGTGAAAAAGTCACCAGTGACTTAAAATAAAAAATGGAAATAGCTAGTTACTTAAGCATACAGTGTCAAAATGTAGTTAATCATAGCTTTATGAGGAAAGTATAAATCATTTGAAACTTCCTTGAAATTGAAATGCAGCAGTACGCTTCCATTCAACCTGATGATGTCCAACTGCAATAACTGTTGACCCATGCAAAACACAAATATGATTTCACCCTAAACCTTTGAGGCCTTTCCTAAAATGTTATGCTTCTTTAAGATGAACCTGACAGAATGTGACACTCACACAAAAGCCCTGCATGGTAGGCTTGTACCAAGCATCACAGTGACATTCAGAGATATTCTAGTTTTGGCAACTGTTTGAGATTTGTGGCTCTCCTTTGACATTTACAAAGATTCTGAGACTATTTCCAAAAAGGTCTGGAGCATTTCACTAGATATGTGGTTTCTTCAAAGGCCACTTTCAGATTAAACTATGAAACTCTGGATGGAAGTAATGTGGGATTGGACTAGAAAAGTGTTTATGTTTTTTTACAAGAAGAAAGAAAAAAACAGATGAGCGGTTCTACAGAATTTAAATAGAACTGAAAAACAAAAAGTCTATATGTCTTTCATTGCTTTGTCAACTTGATTGTTAATGTTTCAAGATGCTTTTATTTGTCCTTTGCTTGATATCTCTAATCAAAAAGAATAATTCATATGGCTCTTGGAGTATAACTCATACTAATTACTAAAAGTTTCCAAGACAGATTTTTGTTGCTATTGTCATATAACCAATTTAAATTATTGCAAATTTGTTTGCATGAAGGGATCCTGATTTTAAGTTAGAAATTTTTGAGCCTTCTCTTACATGAATTAAGTTTTGGTAGTTTATGTGAATAATGAGATTTTGAAGTACAGATAAAAATCCTGAGAAAATGTATACTGTATAGTGATGACTTTGGACTGCAAGCCACATTTTTACTTGTTTTTTTGATCTTTGAGAGTATGATTTTGGTAACTAGCCACTGCTATAAGATACCACTAAAAAACAAAACAAAAACAAAACCCTTCTCTCTTATAATTTTCCATATGTTCCTTTTACAGTTAATTGATAGGAAGTCTGTGCTCAGAATTTCTTTTAAAAATTAGAGAATATATAGACCTCTTAGATTTTGTATATGTGTGTGTTCGCATACATATACATATATGTGTGTCTGAATTGACTCTAATGAAAGCTATTCAGGTATGTGTTTACAGCAATGGTAATTTGGTTGTGCGTTGTTTTTGGAATACTCACTGTCATCTTCCTAACAGAGAATGAGTCGGTAAACACATGGTAAATAGCAATATTGAAGAGCTGGAAGAGATATCAGTCCTGATTCCTTCTGTACTCAAGCCCCTTTCAACTAGGTGTTATATGGGGCTGAGGTTAAAGCCAATACACTTGGGAATAAGTGTCATCTACATCAGAGCTTCCACAATATGGTGATGAATTCTAACTAAGCCTCTACTGGGTCAGACTTTTGAATCACACCGTTTTCAAGAGGGGAATATCTATCCTAATACAATGCTGTGAGTTTCTCTGCTCCTGTATTAACTACCTTACTGAATTATGTTGACAAGTCAAGCACAATTCATGGCACCTATACACTATTTGTGTTCATAATTTGTGTGTATGAATGAGATTCATAATCATTCTCTCATAATTTTCCATATGTCCTTGAAAGCACTTCTGCTTATATCCATATTTTTGCTGTCTATAACCATTTCCATTAGCTATAGGATTCCATTAACTTCACAATATTCTAATTAGAGAACTGCCCATGGTGAAGCCAGAAGAATAAACTACCTAGTGCCATTGGATGATGACTGTGTTAGTCAGCTTTCTGTCACAGTGACAAACACATGAGAAAATGATTTAAAGGGGAAAGACTGGTTCACCTGGTGAAATGTTTCAGTCCCTGATCGTTTGGCTCCATTGCTATGGGACTTGGGCAAGGAGGAACATCCTAGTGGAAGGGCATAGCAGAAGAAAGCTGCTCAGCTCTTGGCATCAGGAAAACAGAGACAGAGATAGGAAGGGGTTAGACACAAGAAATACCCTTCCAGAACAGGCCCCCAGCAAAACACTTCCACCAAAGAGGGCACACCTCCTACAGTTTCCATCACCTCACAATAGTTCATTCAAGGTATTGCTATCAAGTGGACTAATTCACTAATTAGAGTAGCATCCTCATAATTTAATAATTTCCTAAAAGTCCCAATTCTGGGCAGTGCTGCATTGGGTACTAAACCTTCAGTGCAGGAATCTTTGGGGTCTTTTCACATTCAAACCATACCAATAGCCATACAAATAAAAATTTAAAAAGGCACAAAGGTTACTTTTCAATTAATTGGATGCAGATGTTAAAACAAGGTTATGAACACAAATAGTGTATTTGGGGAGAGATTGAAGAAACAGCAGAAGAGTGGTTGAGTGGAATCAAAAAAGGAAACCCAAGCTACAGGGACCCTCCAAGATGCATTATCAGAATGATACCCCTGAGCGTAGCTGGAGTATAGTCCTGCTAGTGGCCAGATGGAGCAAAGCAGAGGATGAGCATTCTGATTACAGGATGAAACAAAAGAATTTTTAAAACTCATTAATATCTGAGAAGATACAGACAGATCAGAATTTGAGAAAATAAATATGAAGACTGTGAAAAACTGAAGTAGACTTCAGAATCAAAGAAAATGTTCTCTCTTCTTAGGGAGGTATAGCTCAACACTTATAGCAGGAAAACTGGAGAAAAACTCCTAGCAACAACCACAAGTCATTTTTTTTATTTTTTAAAAATTTTATTTGTTCTAATTAGTTGTACATGACAGTAGAATGCATTTATACATTTTGATAGATCATACATAAATGGAGAGTAATTTCTCACTTTTCTCATTATACATTTTGCAGGATCAAATCAGCATGTAGTCATACGTGTACATGAGGTAATAATGTCTGTTTCACTCTACTTTCATGCACATCTTTTAAAATATATTATGTGTTCAAAGGGAAGAAATGGATCTGTCTTTAAATATGTGTCATCACTGGGACACTGAAATGAGTCACAGAAATGTAGACTTAAAATACGTGACCAGAAAACTAAGATTAAAATAAGAAAATAAAGGTGGGGGGAGAGGAAGAGAGATATCACTTTCTTGCACCTCAATTTATAAATGCATTATTATTTAAAAATACTTTTCGAAATAAAAGACCTTCATGAAAAATCCTACTCAAAAAATTAAGTGATAGTATTTGGGGATAAAAGAGATGACATGCTTTTACCAGGTTATCATTTGACATACTGTTAAGAAAAAGTTAATAAGATATAAATTTGGTGGAATATAAGCAATATCTAAACAACTCACTGCATTTTTCTTAGTACTCACTACTGTTATCACATCTACAGCCCTGGTTTAGGAATGTATGTTCTTGTGGTTTTTCACCCAAGGACTCTTCCCTGGCCTTAATTTGTTGTATGAACCCTTTTTCTCACAGATTTTGTCTCTGTACACTCAAAAATATTTGACTCTTCTATTCAGATTTCAGTGTCTGCTCCTAATACCTTGGTTTTGGCAAACACTCAATTCTCTGTTTTATAAACTCTGGCTTTCCCACCACATTAAAATTTGCATCATTGATTAATTTTAGTGTGTTCCATGTTGGTGGATCAAAGAGCTCCACTTTTTCTCTAGCAAATATGATCATTGTCTCTCCAGTCAACTTCATCTCATCTCTTAACAGCAGATCATATAAAAACACTTGATTTGGAACATGAGAGAAGCAGAATTTATCCCCTTATCTTGCAGGACACAAAGGGAATATTATCATGAAGGATGATGGAATCATACAGAAAATGAAGTAGACAGACAACTGCACTGTCTGAACTGGCCATGCCACCAGGGTTCAAACTTTTTTCACTATTCAGAAATGATACCTACAAACATCCCTTTCATTCTGCATGACTTTGAGGTGGGCCATGTAACACCATTGGAGTGTACTACCAGAATATGTAGCATTCTCAGGTACTACAGCAGGTGATAATCTCTACCAGAAATTGAAGATTATATCCTCAGGCAATCAGGAGGACTGCAAAACACACAAATTGCTCATAACTCTGAATACAAAAATCAAGGTAGACTAGTGGGTTTTAATGCAACAGAATACAAAAAGTTCAGAAATCTGATTTTTATTCCATAATGCAACTAACCTTTTGCTATCTTTGTCAAGTTTTGATGTAGCATAAAAACCATAGTTACTAAGAAAGTGTATTAAAACAGTATCTTTTCCAATGTAATTTATATATAAGGTCTGATTTCCATCAAAATGATTGAAAGCAGAGCAGTTATGAGATATTAATGCAATTTAAAAACAATGTAACTAGAGCATTCTCACAATATTAGCTTAACTTTTGAAAATATGTTATACTCTGTTCTTTATTTTAACATGGAATAATTATACTTTATTTCATTTTAAATGGTTTTTTAAAGTTTTCTTAGTGGTAATTTCTAATATAATTATGTGGAGGACAGTTTTGTTACTGCTGGATAATGGTGTTGATGCTCCTCTAAGTTTTCTGTGAAACCACTTTAGTAGGACGGGGGATAGACAGGTGCTATGTTACCACTTAGGTAAAATACTTGTATTCCCATCTAATCTATACTGATACTATGAGCAGGTACTGTCCTTAATTTCAAGAGGATTGAGTCCTGATTTCCCATTCAGGTTCTCTGATTTCATATTGGAGAGATTGATGAGCCTCATTTAAGTCTGGTTGGGACAGAAGGTGCCCCTTTTGGTTTTGCTAACTGGGGAAGGGCTGTCTTGTTAGGTGTACAATTCTTGTCAATAAGCTTTTTCTGTGTTGTTACTTTGGGACTATTTTTCTTGTGTGAATTCGTGATTCTGTACTGCAACTTTGTGCAGCAAAAGACTTGGATAGAGATATAAAAGGAAAGCCCAGGATGCTGGTCACTGTGTCTTTTCTCATGTCACATAGTCCCTAGCTGGTTTTCCTTCTGCTCTATGTATTTAAAAATCTTATGTTTACTTTATGTATGCTTTGTAAAATTTTCTCCCATATGATAGAAGGAATAGAGAAAATTGTTCCTACCTTTCCAGAAGCAGAAGACTCAAAATTACTTTTGAATTATAATGTCACAGTTCTTATTTCTTCTGAATTCTTGACGGCCAACAGTACATTATATGTCATTGGGAATTAATACTAATTGTGATGATGTCATCCCACGGGTATGAGCCTAAAATAACTAATTATTGAAATGAACTCTTCATTATGCGTACTAATACACAGTTGTTTTAAGTTAAGTAGTTTGTATTACAATAATTTGAAGAGGATGGGTAGCATAGCCACTCCTTTTGATTGAGAGATTTCATATAAATAATCATAATTATGTAGAAAAGCATATATTGAATATGACCCAAACTATTTTTCTATATCTTGGGTCTGGAATTTCGGTGCTGACAAAAAATTCCAAACATGCAAGAACTGAAAGAAAAATCAGCAACATAAAAATGTTACTTTTATAAGCAAACACAACATAGGAATAAAAAAAACTTAGAAGGAAAGAATTAGATTTTAAAAATTTAGGGAATTTGAAAATATTCTTTGAGCAGAAACAGTATGTTGAAAAATTTAAAATATTTAGTAACTAAATGATATCTTTAATATTAATGATTTGTAAAAATATTCAAATAACATGTGCCATACAATTTTAACTTCTTATTCATCACTTGGGAAAACTAACTGATATACTGTTTCCTTTTTCAGAATCCAAGTATTAGAACCACATAGACATCCATCCATTAAAACATATCAATATTATGAGATTAAGATTTGATTATATTCTTATTTTCTCACAAATAATTTAACAAATCCTTTCAAATGGATATTTTAATATAACTACTGAATTATTTTGTTAGAAAAATAATATAAGAATAGAGTAGGAGGAGAGAGTGACCATCTGTGGCTGCCTGAGTCCTCTGAGCTGAGGTCCGGTCTTCTGAGTCACTGCGCAGCGGCTCCTGGAGGGGTCTGGCCAGGAGAGGCTAGGGTCACTGGCTCCGGGAGGGAGTTTGGACCTCTCAGCACCACTTTGCATCTTCCCTGGTGAAGAGCGACCACCTGCGGCTGCCTGGGTCCAAGGAGCTGGGGTCAGGTCTTCCGAGCCACTGCATGGCGGCTCCTGGGGAGGTCTGGCCAGGAGCAGCTGGAGTCACTGGCTCCGGCTGGGAGGTTGGATCCTTTGGCACCATTTTGCAGCTTCCCTGGCAGAGAGCAACCATCTGCAGCTGCCTGAGTCCTCGGAGCTGAGGAAAGGTCTTCCAAGTCACTGCGCAGCGGCTCCTGGAGGGGTCTGGCCTGGAGTGGCTGGAGTCACAGGCTCCAGCGGGGAGCTTAGGGTCTTTGGCGGTATTTTACAGTGTCCCTGGGAGAGAGCAACCACCTGCCACTGCGTGAGCCCCCAGTGAGGAGCTCAGGCCTGCCTCAGCTGTCAAGCCCAGTGTCTCCATCGCTGAACACAGTTCTGTGTCCCCACCCCAACTTGGTCTAGTGCCCAGGTCACCACCCTGACCCGGGGTCTAGCACCTTGCTGTATCTGATTGTCTATCAACACCAGGCTGCCTCTGCCCAGAAGCATTGATCATTCCCAACCTGGAGGTAGTGGGACAGCATCTTTCTTGGGTCACCACTTGATCAAGCATCGCTCAAACATCAGGTGAATTACTGGAAATCTGCAGGGACACTTTAACTCTTCACAGGGAAATTGCAATCCCTCAGATTCACACTACTAGAGGGGAAGATACACGAGCAACATGAGAAAATACGGGAAGAAAGTGTTCCAAACAAACCTAGATGATATACAAGAGAACCCAAAGACAGTATGGTAGAAGGAATGACAGAAAGAGAGTTCAGAATGTTCATAATTAAAATGATCCCAGAAGAGAATGATGTGACAAGAGAGCAAATTCAGGCTATGAATAATCAGCTAATAGAGCAATTGCAGGAAGCAAAAAATCATTTCAATGAAGACATAGAAGTTCTGAGAAAAAAACAAACAGAAATACTCGAAGGAAACAAGGAAATGAAGGAAACAATAAACCAAGTTAAAAACTCAATAGAAAGCATAATTAACAGAATAGACCACTTGGAAGACAGAACCTCAGACAATGAAGACAAAATATTTAATCTTGAAAACGAAGTCAAACAAACAGAGAAGATAGTTAGGAATCATGAACAAAATCTCCAAGAAATATGGGACATCATGAAAAGAACAAATTTAAGAGTTATTGGGATTGAGGAAGGCACAGAGATACAAACCAAGGGTATGAAAAATCTGTTCAAGGAAATACTATCTGAAAATTTCCCAAATATGAGGAATGAGATGGAAAATCAATTACAAGAAGCTTACAGTACACCAAATGCACAGAATTGCAACAGATCCACACCAAGGCACATTATAATGAAAATACCTAACATACAAAACAAAGATAGAATTTTAAAGGTGGCGAGAGGAAAGCATCAGATTGCCTACAGGGGGAAACCAATACGGATATCAGCAGATTTCTCAGCCCAGACCCTAAAAGCAAGAAGGGCCTGGAACAACATATTTCAAGCTCTGAAAGAAAATGGATGCCAACCAAGAATCTTATACCCAGCAAAACTTACCTTCAGATTTGATGATGAAATAAAATCCTTCCATGATAAACAAAAGCTTAAAGAATTCACAAAGAGAAAGCCTGCCCTACAGAACATTCTCAACAAAATATTCGAAGAGGAAGAAACATAAAATAGCAATCTCAGTCATCATGGGGAGGAATTACCCTAAGAAAGAGTCAATCAAAGGAGAAACGAAGTTAAGCTAAAAACCCAAAAAAAGCTAAAATGATAGGAAATACAAGTCAAATCTCAATAATAACCCTGAATGTAAATGACCTAAACACACCAATCAAAAGACATAGACTGGCAGATTGGATTAAAAAGAAAGACCCAACAATATGCTGCCTTCAAGAGACTCATCTCATAGAAAAACATGCCCACAGACTAAAGGTGAAAGGTTGGGAAAAAACATACAATGCACATGGACTGAACAAAAAAGCAGGGGTTTCGATTCTCATTCAGATAAAGCAGACTTCAAGCCAAAGTTAGTCAGAAGGGATAAAGAAGGACATTTCATACTGCTTAAAGGAAGCATAAATCAGCAAGACATAACAATCATAAACATGTATGCACTGAACAGTGGTGCATCCATGTATGTCGATCAGATCCTTCTCAATTTCAGGAATCAAATAGACCAAAACACAATAATACTGGGGGACTTTAACACTCCTCTCTCACCGTTGGGCAGATCTTCCAAGCAAAAATTGAACAAAGAAACCACAGGACTCAATGACACAATCGTTAATTTAGACTTAACAGGCATATATAGAATGTTCTATCCATCAAAAAGCCAATACCCTTTCTTCTCAGCAGCTCATGGCTCCTTCTCTAAAATAGACCATATGTTATGCCACAAAGCTACTCATAGCAAATACAAAAACATAGATATACTACCTTGTATACTATCAGATCATAATGGAATGAAATTAGATATCAATGATAAAGTTATAAACAGAAACTACTACAAGACCTGGAGATTAAATAATATGCTATTGAATGATGCATGGATAATAGAAGACATTAGGGGGGAAATTAAAAGATTCTTAGAGGTCAACGGGAACAAAGATACAACATACCAAAATCTCTGGGACACTATGAAAGCAGTGCTAAGAGGAAAATTCATTGCATGCAGTGCATTCAATAAAAGAATGAAAAGTCAACAAATCAATGACCTCACATTACAGCTCAAAGCCCTAGAAAAAGAGGAACAGATCATCACCAAAAGTAGTAGAAGACAGGAAATAATCAAAATCAGAGCTGAAATCAACGAAATTGAAACAAAAGAAACAATTCCAAAAATTGAAAAAACAAAAAGTTGGTTCTTTGAAAAAATAAACAAAATTGATAAACCCTTAGCCACGCTAATGAAGAGAAGGAGAGAGAAACTCCAAATTACTAAAATTCGTGATGGGAATGGAAATATTACAACAGACACAATTGAAATACAAAACATAATAAGAAGCTACTTTGAAAATTTATACTCCAACAAAATAGAAAACCTGGAAGACATCAACAGGTTCCAGGAGGCATATGAGCCACCCAAAGTGAATCTGGAGGACATACACAACTTAAATAGATCAATTTCAAGCAATGAAATAGAGGAAGTCATCAAAAGCCTACCAACCAAGAAAAGTCCAGGACC